>CAMXCT020005331.1:0-18340 GCA_947184155.2 Cladocopium goreaui | reverse complement strand
ATGGTGTTTTAGCCCTGCGACACGGTCCTTGGACTCCAGCTTGGACGAAGCGGTGCAGAACGAAGGCCGGCTCCAGGAGGACACGAGCAGGGTGGCAGTTGGCAGTGCAGAAACGCAGGAAAAGTCAAGGTTTGGAGCTAGTTTCTAGTCGGTTTAGAAAGTGACGTTTGGCAGTCTGGGATACGGGCCGCGGGCCCAATCCGTCCTTCACTGCCATGGTGTTTTAGCCCTGCGACACGGTCCTTGGACTCCAGCTTGGACCAAAGCGGTGCAGAACGAAAGCCGGCGCCAGGAGGACACGAGCAGGTTGGCAGTTGGCAGTGCAGAAACGCAGGTAAAGTCAAGGTTTGGAGCTAGTTTCTAGTCGGTTCAGAAAGTAACGTTTGGCACTCTGGGCTACGGGCCGCAGAACGAAAGCCGGCTCCAGGAGGACACGAGCAGGGTGGCAGTTGGCAATGCAGAAACGCAGGAAAAGTCCAGGTTTGGAGCTAGTTTCTAGTCAGTTCAGAAAGTGACGTTTGGCAGTCTGGGATACGGGCCGCGGGCCCAATCCGTCCTTCACTGCCATGGTGTTTTAGCCCTGCGACACGGTCCTTGGACTCCAGCTTGGACCGAAGCGGTGCAGAACGAAAGCCGGCTCCAGGAGGACACGAGCAGGGTGGAAGTTGGCAGTGCAGAAACGCAGGAAAAGTCAAGGTTTGGAGCTAGTTTCTAGTCGGTTCAGAAAGTGACGTTTGGCAGTCTGGGATACGGGCCGCGGGCCCAATCCGTCCTTCACTGCCATGGTGTTTTAGCCCTGCGACACGGTCCTTGGACTCCAGCTTGGACCGAAGAGGTGCAGAACGAAAGCCGGCTCCAGGAGGACACGAGCAGGGTGGCAGTTGGCAGTGCAGAAACGCAGGAAAAGTCAAGGTTTGGAGCTAGTTTCTAGTCGGTTCAGAAAGTGACGTTTGGCAGTCTGGGATACGGGCCGCGGGCCCAATCCGTCCTTCACTGCCATGGTGTTTAGCCCTGCGACACGGTCCTTGGACTCCAGCTTGGACCGAAGCGGTGCAGAACGAAAGCCGGCTCCAGGAGGACACGAGCAGGGTGGCAGTTGGCAGTGCAGAAACGCAGGTAAAGTCAAGGTTTGGAGCCGCAGAACGAAAGCCGGCTCCAGGAGGACACGAGCAGGGTGGCAGTTGGCAGTGCAGAAACGCAGGAAAAGTCAAGGTTTGGAATGGTTTGGAGCTAGTTTCTAGTCGGTTCAGAAAGTGACGTTTGGCAGTCTGGGATACGGGCCGCGGGCCCAATCCGTCCTTCACTGCCATGGTGTTTTAGCCCTGCGACACGGTCCTTGGACTCCAGCTTGGACCGAAGCGGTGCAGAACGAAAGCCGGCGCCAGGAGGACACGAGCAGGGTGGCAGTTGGCAGTGCAGAAACGCAGGAAAAGTCAAGGTTTGGAGCTCTAGAACAGAAAGCCGGCTCCAGGAGGACACGAGCAGGGTGGCAGTTGGCAGTGCAGAAACGCAGGAAAAGTCAAGGTTTGGAATGGTTTGGAGCTAGTTTCTAGTCGGTTCAGAAAGTGACGTTTGGCAGTCTAGGATACGGGCCGCGGGCCCAATCCGTCCTTCACTGCCATGGTGTTTTAGCCCTGCGACACGGTCCTTGGACTCCAGCTTGGACCGAAGCTGTGCAGAACGAAAGCCGGCTCCAGGAGGACACGAGCAGGGTGGCAGTTGGCAGTGCAGTGTCGTCTCGGGTCTCTTTAGGATGCCATTTCAAGTTTCATACTGCGGTTACGAACGGGGGCTTCGGGTATGGGTCTTAAGTGCTAGAGCAACCCTTTAGGTCCCCAAGACACCTGCCCAATGACGAAAGCTCCTATTTCTTGAGCCATGAAAAAGTGTCAGAGCACATAGTTGTGCGTGTCATCCTGCAGGGGTCCATGCTGCTTGCATGTGCACAGTGCCAAACGCACATACAAATGGTTTGTTTAGGTCAGTTTCTGGTTTCTTTAGGGTTCATTTCATGCTTACGACACAGAGGCAGGCATGACCCTCCAGTGTCCAGGGGTCGGCGGCAGAGGGCGTAGCCCTTTAATAATGTTGTTAGAGTTCGTAAGGATCGGTGTCGCTTCGAAACTGATAGGCACCACGTTCCAACATTATTCTTTGATGAGTCGATTATATAGGGTCGACCAGGTGGGAATGGAGCCCAAGAAAACTCGAAAGAAAAGGTGTCTGCTGACCTCGAAGCTGTCCAAAGAAATCTTGAGCCTCTTGCGCTCTCTGGTAGCGGCTCCCGATCCCTGCACCATTTCCAAGGCGCAGCGGTGCCACTTTTGGATCTTTCTGCCTTTCTGCTTCCTTTCTTGTCGCTCGGCTACTTCGAAGAGCAAGCTGGCTCCAAACGGGCCATGTGGCTGGCGCGGAGAGAACCATCGCGTTACGCGCCGAGCCTTGACCGCCCTTGACAATCGCAGGAGATGATTGTGTCCCGTCCAGGGCGGTGAAGCCCTCTAAGTTCCATCTCAAGCCAAATTACAACGTCAACCTATCAAGTAAATAACTATTGACCCGGACATGTCTCGACCAAGTGCTATCTAGTCGAAGCTACCAAGGGGACTCAAAAATAATCCCGCAAATTTCACCTGCATTTGTTGGGGTGAATAGATTTGAGTCATAAGCCATTTCAAGCAGAACTAATGTAAATGAACCACCATCCAAAAAGTCCGGGATCCAGTTCATTTGGGGACATGATATTCAAACTCAGGACAAGTTGCTATACTCCTTAAAAACCCATTGAATTTGGGGAAATTTCCCATCATTCACCAACCTGACGTGAATGGTCATTTTATTGGCAGGTTCTCATATTTCAACCTCATTCGTTGAGGTTGCTGCAGTTTGACCATACCTTAAATACGCCATGTATGGTCAACATCTACTAACATTCCCCGCAACATGACCCACATATCAGTTGCCCATTGGGATATACCATGGCCATCGCGACCCGGAAAAACTGCAGCTGTCGCCCTGCAAATCAAACATGGCTGGAACATCTCCCCAAAAAAAATTGCTGGATCTCCCCATTTGAAATCTATGAATCTTCCATACAACAACCTCCATATCTATAGATATCTAACATTATTTCACCGTATAGAAATGGGGAAATTATAGGAAATTCACCATTTCCCAACCGGGATTTTCCGCCAGAAAAAACACTCCTCCTCGGCCGGGAAGTTGTCGGGCACACGTCGGCCGCAACTTTGGCATTGGACGTGCACGTATTCCACGATGGGATGTGCTTCCACCTGTCTCCCGCGTCGCGACAAGGAGGGTGATTCTTCCGACATCGGCTTTCCGAAAACCAAACCAATAGAAGTCGGGGGTTTGGAAATGGTGCCTGAATATCTTCGATAATGGAGGTATGTCATGTATATATATATAATATATATATATATTTGCAAACAAGCCGCGTTTGTAATCACTTTGAAATCTTCCACTTTTATTGGGAATGATTGGATATATGTATACGTCAGAAAATACTAGTATCATTAACTAATACAAATAAAATATGCATATAGTCGATTTTTAGTATGTGAATATATAAACCATATACATACTTGATAACCACACATACTTACATACACAACATACTGGTTACACATGCTACCCTCTGGTAATTTAACATAGCTATTGAAAATGGCCATAGAAATAGTGGATTTACCCATTAAAAATGGTGGATCTTTCCATAGCTATGTTAGTTTACCAGAGGGTATATGCTATGCATCCATTCTACAAGCAGTTGTTCCCCACCTGGCGCCACAGATCCACGGGATCGGCATCGCGACGAAAGGTCTTCACCGCGTCCAACCAAGTGGTGCCTACAGTTATGGCCATTTACCAGTTATAAGTGGTGATTTTTTATGGGATTATACATTCTATAAATGGGGTTTTGTTAGTACTTATAACTGGTAAATGGCCATAACTCGAATAATGATAGATGACTGTTCTATCATGTTCTATCTTCGGCGTTATGCAATTCGATTGATTATCTAGAATTCCCATATATTCCCATCTTTAGGGCTTATGCTGGATATATCTAGAAGTACCCTCTGGTAATTTAACATAGCTATTAAAAAAACATAGAAATAGTTGATTTACCTACTAAAGATGGTGATTTTCCACAGCTATGTTAGTTTACCAGAGGGTAGAATAAATGTCAGTATCTGTGTTATAATCAGGTTATCCCAATATTTTTCCCGTGGCTCAAGTCACGCAGCCACGCACCACCAATTTTTTGGGCTGATTCTGAAGCATAGCTGGTTGGTGGTTGACCTACCCCTCTGAAAAATGATGGAGTTCGTCAGTTGGGATGATGACATTCCCAATCTATGGAAAAAAAAATGTTCCAAACCACCAATCAGCACATCATTTTCCTTCGTGGTTTGTCCTACTCAGCAGCTTGGTGATCCCTAGCTGCAGCTAGGCTGCAGCTAGGTGATCCCTGGCCATTTTGAGTTGCATCCCCATATTTTGTTGATTGGATTCCATGGTTTTAGAGGCTTAAATATCATGTCCAACCGTCATTTTACATCATTGTTTCCGGCGCCATCACCTGTTTCCCAAAATCAGGAACGGTTTGGTCTCCTATTGAACATGGAAATCATCAGCTTTTCGTAACATACCCGTTATCGACATTTTTTATTTTTCACCATGTATCCCTCATTGTTGGCTTATGATTTTCGACAAGCCTCTAGCCCTAGTGCTGAACTGTTCCATAGCGAACTGTTAAACTACCGTGAGGGAAAACTATGGAAAACTAACATAGATGTGGAAGCCACGGCCCATAGAAAATAGATGATTTACCTAAAGAAATGCTGCTTTTCCACATCTATCTTTGTTTAGAATTGTTTAGAGGGAAACACTCTATCCCAAAACATATTCCCATGATATCCCTATGATATCCCTATGATATCCCTATGATATCTCTACAAACCCCTATGGTTGTTGGTTGAACCCGCCATTCTCCCCATTGTGGGACCACATCCATCGTCGCCTTCTGGCAGATGACACCGCGCCGCCAAGTCTTTGGGCAGCACGAAGCTCGCCTTGCGAGAAGGAACAACGAAACAACGGTCGTGGAGGCAATGAACTGTCTTAGAATCGACAAGAATATATATATATATATATACAGATAGTATGTCAATGTATATATCTCTCTATATATATAATGTATATAGTATATTAATATATATATAGTATATTATACTAATTATATGCTATAACATATAGTATATATGAATTATGCTTAAGAATAGTATCTCATACTAGTATGAATGATGTGTAAGAATAGTAACGACGGTCTTGGATTGATTCATGTTCCTTTTGGTCCGCGGATAAGAAACATTGGGTGGATAACCATGGATAACCTATACGTGGCTGATACGGGTGTATATGCATGTAATTTCACTGATTAACTTCGGGTGTCAACTATTATCAGTGAATATACATGAATATACTAGACTAGGCAAAATCAGGGATATTTGGTCAACCATCCCTTGTTCCAAATATGGTCCAAACGGGTCAAAAGTTTCCCGCGAAGGGAGAACTTGACTCCTGCCAGTTTTTTTCACTGTGGTACCTCAAGTTGCCATGCCCCCATGAACGCTACTGTATACCTAAACTGGTTGGTGGTTTTAACCATCTTGAAAAATATGAAAGTCAATGGGAAGGATTATCTCATATATTATGGGAACATGTTCCAAACAACCAACCAGTAAATGTTTCCCATCCATAATTCAAGAAGGAACATGTACAGTTCCTGCAGGTTCAATATCACATGTTGTTGCATCAACATCGCTCCTTTTGCCGGTCAAGATTGAGTTGCATATTGACACCTGTCTTGTCAGAGCAAAGTCCCAAGTTTTCACCATTTGGAACCCAAAACAATACTGGTTGATCTTCATTTTCCCCATGCACAATGGCCATGATAGTGAGGGCCCCTCTCCTATTTGGAGACGAATCCTGGTGAATACCTGCATATCATCTCTACGGTATGCTGAGTAATGCTGATTAAATCCAAGTTGATGCAGCTCTACTTTCAATTTTTGAAGAACCCCTTGCCAGTTTTCCCAATGCGTCCAGCTTTCCCAATGGATCTGGCTATTTTGCTCGTTCTTTTCCCCAGGAATTCTTTTACAATTTGTTCCCCATATGGACTGTTGGAAATGGGGTGCCCATGGTGCCCCCAAAGCTGCCATGATTTTAGCATATAAACTAGCCATCATTAATTTCCCATGAAAATTAAGACATTCATGGCAATTCATGGTAGCAATATGTAGCAATACTGGGTATAAACTTCCACACTTCCACACTCACCATGAAAAATCATATTCAATCCCCATATTTGCTGGGTAAACCACCAGTAAATCTCCATGTTATGCCATAGATATCCATACAGTTTGTCATGACATTTGGTCATGGCAGCTGTCGATCAAACTCCACCCAAACTGAGCGGCTCACCAGCACAGCTTCGGTTTTCTCCGGGGAATAGCCTCAACAGGCAACGGGATTGGACGTTAGCTGGAAAGAAGAAACTGGGTCCAGTTTGCTATCACCACACAAGAATGACCATTGAGAATTGTTTAATATCGAGATATATCGAGTATAAACAATTTCTATGTGGTAAACCCAAACACAAAAACCATGGGATTAACCAACCATGACTCCAATCGGGTTCCTTTATTTTACATCGTGCCGTTAAACCTCTATTGGGGATGGTTTTGATGCAGGTTTACCAGCAGGTTTACCATGTCGACTTCCATGACGGGAGCTCCAAAAAGTGTTGGTGATGTTTTTGTCGTTTTTTCCAGGTCCAGATACCTTCTTGTTGGAGGTGTTTTAAGGAAGTCTCGGATTATTGCTAATGCCATCCCCATTGATATACACCCTAGACCCCCTGGTCTTGTATTCATGACTTGGGGTCCTATATGCAAGGTATTTATATAATTTAATGATTGTCATCTTTTTCTCTCAACATCTCTCAACACAAGTGGATGTGGGTCAAAATGGAAGACCTAGGGGACCACAGATGTTAGTCTAGTTTAGTATTAACCATCCACAATTTTGGGGTCCCTAATTTTGACCCATACCCAAGTGTTTAAACACCGAAACTCCAATTTTTTTGGATGGTGAGTCCCTGGCCGATCGTCCATGGTGCGCCGCCAAGGTACTTTTCAGCAGTTCCCACTTTTTGCGCACCGACCACACCTCGCAGATGTTGAAATTGGGGGGAACGCACTGGAGGCGAATACGAACTCAGCACCTCCCATCCTGGTTTTAAGATCTTATAACCTTTAAGCCGGATGCAACTGAGCAATGCGCAATGGGAATGGAACCAGGCAAAATTACATGATCTTAAAGTATTCGATGCGCGTCCTGCCGCAAGAATTCCTGCACAAACAAATCAACTGTCGGATCAAACTGGGGCTGTTCACCCAAATCCCAACAGGAACTGTTGGTCACATGCTAAAATCATTCGTCCAAAAGTTAGCTTTGGTTCAGCCTCAGTATTTTACCCCAAACAGCGTGGGAAATGTCATTCATGTTCTGCACCAAACAAGCAACTATTTGTATACACGTATGAGAATCCCAAATTTGGAAGATGTTCCCACTTAATGTGTATAAGTTCTGGGTGTACTTGTGAGCGTTGTTTTTTCCCCAAAACCTTGAATGAGGGATATGGACCCAACCTTTACCCTACTGCCCTGTTTTCCTGTTCAAAATGTACATACAGCTACCCTACAGGACCATGTAGGAGGGTTCCCTGAAATTTGCAGAGAAACCAATCATATTAATGGTTATTTAACACATTTTAACGTAGCTATGTAACATCGCTATTTTCAATGGGTAAGTACAATACATCATTACTTAAATCATCTACCGATGGACCACCATTTCCCATAGGCGATGTTGAAAAACCAGAGGGCACCCCATCAACATCAACATCTGGGCCTTCTTTCGCAGGATCTCTTCTGCTTTGCTCCTGAAAGCACAAAAATGGAAACCTGGGTCCGATGAAAGCTTCAAAAGGTTCCGAAAAAGGGTTCAATCGCAGCTTGTTCTGGATTCAAGCAATTAAGAAACCAGGGCACCTCAAAATCCTTTGGTTGATAAGCAGTTTGCCGATCAGACTAGGCATTTCAGGGATATTTTCAGGGTATCCCCCCTTGCCGCGGCGGTTCGCATTGGGCGCAACTGCGTTTCCCACAGATAGGGAAGCCTTGGTAACCCCATGCATCAGCACGCGCGGATACGTCCAAAGTCACGGCATTTCCCAAATGTCCTGCTGGGACAATTTTTGCACGCCCTTTTCGGATATCACTGTGCCAGGGTGCAACCCACAAGCAATCCCTTCCCCTCAGTGCCATGGCCGGCAGCGTCCCGGTCACATTGCAGCTTTGCCACGCTCGTGTGATGCGGACATGTAGAATCCTTTAAAGAAACTCAATGGCAACCCCACAATGTGGTGTCCCTCAGTGATTTTTGCTGGTTTATTAACCTCATTGACTAGTTCGATATATCCACCACCAACCCTCGTTGCATCAGCCATGGACCAACTCAGCGCACTCTGCGGACCATATAGACAGACCGACCTATATTGATTCCTCATGATTTCTCCATTGCAAAGATTAAAGAAGAGAATCCAAGGGTTCCAACATCGGCGGTGATGGATCATGCACTTAAGATCTTAGGCTACCCCAAACCCTGGGTTTTCCATGGGCTTTCGCACTAATAACCAATAACTTGAATGGTAACTTGCGGTCCCCCATTTTAGCAACCCCCCACCCCACCCTCCCAGTCGGCAGCCCTTGACCCAACCCCGCTCCGTGCATCATCCATTGCGAAGTTGAAGAGGCCTGCGCCCAACAAAAGGCCCAGCGCTTGATGCAAACCGACAACGGTCCCACACGCGCAATCCATGGGATTGGACCGCCCATCGGGAAAACTTTGACTCTTCATCCATGAAAATTGGAATTTAACCCCCTTTGTTTACCCAGATGATATGGGTTTGGAGTCTGGACTGGGTCAACATCTACTTGCTGTCTACTTTGGCCTTGGAGGACCAGACTTCGGGCGCTCATTTTGAGAAGGGGGCCCAAAAGCTGGACCCATATGGCATGGTTGCCACAGCTAGTGGCTGCATTCCCAGATTGAGCTGTCGAATCTCCATCCTTGGTGGTAAAAAAAACTCTTGATCAGGACAAGGCCCATCACTTTAGAAAAAGATCATCAAGAGCAACATCAAAAGCTCCGAAAATCGCACCGATCATAAAATGACAGGGAACCAATTGAAAATACATCCGTGTGTATCTGTTGGCGTGCCACTCCTATCATTCCTGGGTGAACCATCCCAACTCTCCATATGGTCCATGTTGAATCCCTCTATGCCGAGAAGGCGGCGCATGGCCGCATGACACGTTCCAATTCTTCAAGTTGAACTGCCTGAAATTCAAGTTGTGGCTTCAACCCCATAATTCAGGAAAAATAAGAGGGTCACCAACATCCCATGTCTTTAGTTGGGACATGTTGGGACTATCATCCACCAAAATTCAACTAATTCTGGTTGGTGGTATACCTACCCCTCTGAAAAATATGAAAGTCAAATGGGATGATTATTACAGATATTATTACCAATATATGGAAAAATAACATATATTCCAAAACACCAACCAGAATTCCATTAAATCCCACAATCCCACTAAGGAGTAGAAAAAAAAATAACCCTCGCCGCATCTCACCTGGCTTCAGTGATAGGAGGGCTGCTAAAAACGCCCACCAACGCCGCAACCAACGCGCTCGAGCCATGCTGATGGCGTTTGCAAGTGCCCATTAAATGGGTTGAACTCATCTGTGATTCTATAAATCTTAAAATGGGGAGAATCTTTGTAACTGCTATTCACCTTTTGTTATTGTCATTTTTGACCACTAATTAATGACATTGTTAGCGACTATATTGGTGTATCTTCCTCAGCTCGTAGAAAAAGCCCGTATCTTTTAGAGGGTTTCTTCGACCGTTGGGATGGATTCTATCAATCAATTTTCGTAGGTAAATTCATGGAAATACCACACCCAATCCGGGTCAACACCTTTCGAGTGACTCGCCATATCACTCACATCAGAAACCTCATATTCACAGCCTGCAAAATAGGGCTCCGGTTTCCTAGGGGTACCCCCAAATCATCCATTAAATGGGACTTTCCACTATAAATAGTCTATAAATCATCCATTTTAAAATAATTAGTACCATTTATGAAACCCCCGCAAATGAACATCTTCGTATTGGATCGGTTCATTTCTTGGGGCCCGAGATTCGGACCTGGGACGGAAACGAAGATCTGGTCACAAAAAACAGCGCTCTTGGGAGGATCCTCTTGTGTAGCCCCAGTGCGTTCCACGTTCCAAGCAGAACTGGATTCAATGGTTCCTTCAGTGAATCCCTATGGCTTGTGACATGGGAAATCCACCGAAAATTTCTGCTTGGAACTGGGCTTCCCCGCAGAATCTTTGGAACCCACCGGCATGCGTGAACGCGGCACGCCGTGTGGCGACTCAGAACGTGGTACATAACAACGCAGGAAGTCCAGGCTCTACTCGAAGTATCAACCATATATTCATCAATAATGTACCAAAACCCAACAAAAACCGACCCTTTGGGGATGATTTGTAGCACCCATTGAATAAATTGTGTTTACCACATTAATCCCGTATAGCTTTTCAAGAACTATAACAACAAATCAACAGGCGCATTGTTTATTCACAGGAAGACGTCATTCAGTGTCTTCCACAACGAGGCATTTACCTCGATATATGGCCAGTTTCAATCGAGAAATGTATTTTCTAAAAACTCATACGATTTGCCCCTCGTTTCAACCCCATTTAGAGATACAAAGCTGGGTGAAATGCAGAGCGAACCGTGGTGATATCTATCAAAGAACCTCTCTCAAAGGCGGAGCGATGAAGATCCGGGGGAGCAATCCCTGCGGAAAGTCTGTTGCTGCAACTGGAACTTTTGCGAATGCTTTTACCACTGTTTTCACTGGGGTTCCTTCATGATCCTTCTGATTCTCTGGATAGCTGCTGCAAACATTTAAGTCATGTCAACTGAAGTATAAGATAGAAGTTTCAAAAACAAAGCATTGAAACCAGTAACAAGAGAGAGTATCTTCCCAATTGATATAAATTGCATGGCTCATGGCTCCCCAACTACCATTTCAAATTATCTTTAATCCCCCAAAGTGGGGAATACATGGTGTAGTCTTAGAGACCCTGCAACATCCTGCAACAACTAGATTGTATATCCACGTCTCTGCGTTGATGGCAATATTTCATAAACCACTCAATTACCCAAGGAAAAGAACGTTTACTCAGAACATGCTCGGACCCAAGCAGAACTTTCTTACTTTGCTCAATGGTTAAACAATGTGGGTATGGATCAATACCTATACATACCATTTTTAGTGGGATGAACATCCATTTACCAAAGTCAAGACTTCCTTCTCTGACAAAGTTGGTACGCCACAGACGTCAGTAACGTCGGGAAACATAGCGCGCGACAGCGGTTGAAAGAGGGGGGCAGGAGGGAACCCCTGCTTTGCGGGGTTGCCTAATCTTGAGACTTCATAACATTGTATAGGTGATTCATCATATAGTGATTATAATGTTATGATAACATTGTATAATTCATCATATAGTGATAAGTGATAACATCGTGTATAATCTTTATGTGCACATCGATATAAAGTGCAACTAGCTTTGATGGTGATACTATCGGATGTCACCTCACAAGACCGGTCTTTTTCGGTCTGAATCGAAATTTAGAGCCACCAATCATGTGGTGTTCCGACTGTACAAACCATGCAAGTTTAGATGTCAATGATTGGTGTCAAGATGGGGGATAGACCAAAAATGCAATAAACATGCATATATCACTGCCATGTCAATGGTGACATATTTTTTCAACAAATAAGGGATGATTGAAGGTAGCTCCGTAGGTGTTCTTTGATCTTTCACCGTGAGCCATGGCCAACATGACATCGCCCACTGGCCCCATGGAACATCCTGTAGATCATGTCCCCATGGGAAAACCACCAGAGTTTTTCTGGCTTTCTGTAGATACCTATGGATACTGTACCCCATCCCTGGGTTGATATGGCAAAATTAGGGGTATCCCAGAATCCTTTGAAAATCATCCATTTAATTTTCGGATTCTCCATGAAATAAACCATCCAGCTATTGGGGGTACCCCCATGATTATGGAAACCCCTGGTCGATTCTCATGGAGACCGAAAAAGAAACAACATGGTGATTTTTGACCATGGTGATCTTATTCACTCATGATTTCAATGATTTCAATGATTTCAATGTTTCCTAGGGTGAATATCTATCATTTACCTACTGGTTGTGAGCAAATGTTGGCTGCCCCTCTTTTTCATCAATCAGTGGAAAAAGGACATCCCATGATACGAGTTGCAAATGATGTATATTTATTGTTGTTCCATTTATATCCACTGTATGTATGTATAACTATATAAAGATATAAATTGTATGTGTATATATATATATATATTGTATGACACTTATCCATTCTTCATTGGTGAAATATACTTTTTTTGTTGCTGCTTCAATCTCATGCCTTCATCCCTGATGCTTGAGTCCCATAATATTTCACTCATCTGAATAGTTCGGCCATAAAAGGGGATGATTTCCCTAAACCATGATTCCAGTGTTCGGGAGAAAAGGGTTCGGTCGTTCTAATTTACCCAGACTTATGCACTTGTTATTACCCTCTGGTAAACTAACATAACTATGGAAAATCACCATTTTTCATGGGAAAACTCACTATAAATGACCATTTTCAATAGCTATGTTAAATTACCAGAGGGTAAGGGTCATACACATTACCGGAGCTGAGAGACTGAAAAGTCACCAGCTGCTACCTGCCCCCGCTGGCGCCAGTCAACATCCCGAAGAGGTGGAAGGACGGCTCTTTTCTTTCCCAAATTCATCCAATCACCAGAGCAACGGTCATTAAGGATTACGGACATTTACACCTGATGAATCAACATCAATTAACCATGAGATAAAATTGCAGTAATGATCATTGAACTGTAACGATATTCTCTTCTTTACCCGATCACGGGTTGTACACACTTCAACCACTACGGTGATCCCGAAAGTAGGAACCAACTTAAGAGATCCGTTGGATCTCATTAACAGAATCGACACTCAATTTACTGTTTGGATTCATAGATCTCTCTACCGACAGTGGGGCCACCTTTGGTGAAACTGACTGTAGGGTCTAGAGTTTCTAACCATGTCTTTTTCTCTCGGAAAGAGCCCCTCCAAAAGCATGGCGATCTGTGACACCATCGCCAAACAGGCAAGCTCAGCATTGGAAGTTTCGGCTGCAATGTGGCTGCTGTTGTGGCATCTCACCTCGTTGTGACTTCAAACAATTGGGCGTTTGGCAGTTGCACTGCCGCCCGCAAGGTACAGCTGCATTTCAACAGAGCGGCGAAAATGGCCAGCCCGTTTGGCAGCTGCTGAGGTACCCGTCTTTTTCAGCCCATCTAGGGCATTGCCGTGAAAAAATGACCAGTGTATCAAAATCAATCTGTGGCTCTGAAACAGCTCGGCTCAACGACAGACAAATAAACCTATGGGTCGTTTCGGAGGTCCCAAACGGTCCCAATGTGAAACGTTTGTTGCATTGTAGAGGGGTGCTTGAGCAGTGCTTGTCTCTCTAGTTTTTGACCTGGCAATGGAAACAAAAACACAATAGAAACATCATCCAAACAGGTTGGATTTAGGAGCCAGCCAGCCTTCGATACCAGCACATCCATCAGTTGAACCTCTTGGAATTGTGAGTGATAGACTAAAATTTGCCAATACCATGCTATATTTGCCTGAATTTTGGTGGCAAGATGATTTGTTCCTTTTACCGGGCCAACAAATATGAACTTAAATTGTGAGTTTCTGTTGTCCGTGAATAACGTTTAACACAGTTAACACAGCAACACAAAAGGAGTATATATGTGCATAGTAGATAATATGTATATACATGCATACATTACATTACATTACATTCCATTACATTCCATTACATTCCATTACATTCCATTACCATACATACATCCATCCATCCATCCATCCATGCATGCATGCATACATACATACATACATTACATTACATTACATTACATTACATTACATTACATTACATTACATTACATTACATTACATACATGCATACATGCATACATGCATACATGCATACATGCATACATGCATGCATACATGCATACATGCATACATGCATACATGCATACATGCATGCATACATGCATACATGCATACATGCATACATGCATACATGCATACATGCATGCATACATGCATACATGCATACATGCATACATGCATACATGCATGCATGCATGCATGCATGCATGCATGCATGCATACATACATACATACATACACACACATACATACATACATACATACATACCAGTAGTACCGCACAAGGCGGTGGCGGAGGTTTCAAAAATAGGAAACCTATAGGAGAGCCTTGCTGTCGTGAATCACGTATGGCAGAGCGAATCCACTGATGGACCGAAAGGTGGTTGGAGTTGTGTTTTTTGAAGTGGCTGCAACGGTTGCAGTGGTCACCTCTTCCTCAACTGCTTGATGAAGTGTGGTGTGGTTTAGCGCAGTTGTAGTTGTAGTTGTAGTGTAGAGTAGTGGATTTGTAGTTGTAGTGTAATGTAATTAGTATGTGTGTTGTTGCAGTTGCAGTTGTAGTTGTGCTGTGGTGTAATTGGTGTAGTGCAATGCAGTGTAGTGTAGTGTACTGTAGTGTTGTGTACTGTAGTGTAGTATAGTGTGGTGTAGTCTAGTGTAGTGTAGTCTAGTGTAGTGTAGTGTAAAGTAGTGTAGTTGTAGTTGTAGCTGCCGTTGTAGTTGTAGTGTAGTTTAGTGTAATTAGTGTAGTGTAGTGTGGGGTAGTTGTAGTTGTAGCTGTAGTGTTGTGCAATGTGTTGTAGTTGTAGGGTAGTTGTAGTGTAGTTGTATAGTTGTAGTGTAGTTGTAGTGTAGTTGTAGCGTAGTTGTAGCGTACTGTAGTGTACTGTAGTGTAGTGTAACTAGTGTAGTGTAGCGTAGTGTAATGTAGTGTAGTTGAAGTTCTAGCTGTATTTGTAGTGGTAGTTGTAGTTGTAGTGTGGTGTAATTAGTGTAGTGTAATGTAGTGTAGTGTACTGTGTGTTGTGTACTGTAGTGTAGTATAGTGTGGTGTAGTCTAGTGTAATGTAGTGTAGTGTAAAGTAGTGTAGTCGTAGTTGTAGCCGTCGTTGTAGCTATAGTGTAGTGTAATTAGTGTAGTGTAGTGTGGTGTAGTTGTAGCTGAAGTTGTAGCTGTAGTGTTGTGTAATGTGTCTGAGTTGTAGTTGTAGTTGCACACTGTAGTTGTAGTGTACTGTGGCGTAATGTAATGTAGTGCAGTGTAGTGTAATGTAGTGTAGTGTAATGTAGTGTAATGTAGTGTAGTTGTAGTTGGAGGTGTAGCTGCATTTGTAGTATTAGTTGTAGTTGTAATGTAATTAGTGTAGTGTATTGTAATTGGCGTAGTGTGGTGTAATTAGTGTAGTGTAATGTAATCAGTGTAGTGTAACATGACGTAGTATTTTGTACATGTAGTTGTGTTTGTAGTTGTACAAGTAGTGTAGGTGCAGTTGTAGTTGTAGTTGTCTATCTATCTAGCTGTCTATCTGTAAGCTTGAAAACGCAGCAAGTCTGTGAGACTTCCTCAATTTTTGAACTTGACAACATCAAAAATCAAAAAAGATACAGTTCTGCGAGGCTTCCTCAATTTTTGAACTTGACAACATCAAAAACGAAACAAGTCTGCGAGACGTCCTCAATTTTCGAAGTTGACAACATCAAAAATGAAACAATTCTGCGACACTTCCTTCAAAATAGAAAGTTGAGTGCAGAGCTGACGCCCTCGTACCAATGCGTTTTGCGATTTTTGCACTCCACCTGTCTAAAGTATTGCGCCTGCCACGAAGAAGTGATGCAAGGTCGTACGAAGTGCTGTACCTGTCACGCAAAATCGTCTTAGCAAACCTACAGATCTGATGCTCCAAAATGCAACACTTCTCAGGAAATCAGCGCCCGGGCCTCCTAACATCTCTGATGAACATGTCTCTTGTGCTGCGCCTGCCACGCGAAATGCATCTTTCCAGATCCTCTTCAAATGTCCCACGCCAGCCATGCTTTTTGGAAATGCAACAAAACCCTCACGTTTTGCTCACTTTTGACAAGGTGCACAATCCCTTGCGCCTGCCGCGCGAAACGACATCTGAACCTCCAAAAGTGGCGCGAACATGTGGTGTTTTGTACATTTTGACTTCGAAGTGTGCCTCGCGCCACAACGGCGTGCAATTTTCGTGTCTCATCTGGCCAGCTGGCTCCGCACCCGCCGCTTTAGCGAGCCTACTTTTTCGACCCTCCGGAGCCACAAATCATTGGAAAAACACAGTGCTTCGCGACTTTCCTACCTTTTCGCGCACCTGGATTTTCTTTCTTCTGAGACTTTCTATTTTTGTCATCTTCTTTCTTCTTCTCTTCTCTTCTCTAACTCTTCCCATCTCTGCTTTTCATCTGTCCATATTGTCGGAAGTTTGACTTCTAAACTTCCTTCGATTAGAATATATAAGAGTATTCTTAGAATCATGTATAAGAGAATGAGCAAAAGCAAACACACCAGCAATCAATATGGGCTCAAAAATGGTGGGGAGAACAGCATGGCTTTCCATCTCCATGGCCCTAAATTGAATACCATAGATCCAAGACCAAAAGAGGTGAAAAAAACACAGTAAAATATACGTATAGATTATTTTCCGAACGAAAAACCATTGGTTTTCCACATCTAAACGTTTACCCTAGGGTATCGGAAATATTTCGAATCTCAAGGCATCTTTATCATCTCTTGAAATGAGATCTATCTTGTTTCAACAACCCATGCAGGTACCTCGCGTGCCTTGTGCCGTGACTCTCCAGGTACTTTTTTGGGTCTCACACGTTGGTGGCTTGGCTCGTATGGGTTTATCCGATTTTTTTGGGGGAGTGTAGCCAAAATACTCCAATGGTTACACAACCAAAATACTCCAAAATACTCCCAATTGGGAGTGTAACATTTTTTTTCACCAATGGACTATACAACCTCATTTTCCCCTTTAAAAATTGCCACATACTGTATTTGGGGATGAATCCACGTGAAGCCATGCACAGCCCCATTTTTTGACGATACATTGGTTTAAAACTCGAAGAAAAAACAGTTTCTTAATATATAATGTAATGGCCATCTATGGTAAGCTTAATCCATGCAACCCCATTCTTGAAGATGCATTGGATTATGATGGACTATGTCTAAAACTCTTCATGTTCCATTCATGTTCCCACATCTTTTTCCATGGCAAATGGACATTTGTCATCCAAATCCCCCTGGCTTTTGTTCGGACCAACCCGGTGGGATCTACAACCCACCACCCCGAACCGAAACACCCGGCTCAGAAGTGCAGCTCGCTGGTGGTGATCTCGTACTCGTCACGGAAGGTGTACAACTGGGCCAGCGAGCTTCGTTGCTCGGCGATTGAATCGATTGAACCCAAACATATTTGGGGATATCATATGGGGAATATCATAATGGGATATATATATATATAGATTTATATAGAAACCAGAAAGTATATGGGCGCATAATAGGAATATAATTATGGGATATACATATCATTTATACATATATATATATATGCCATAGAACATGGGGCCATTCAAATCGAAAGCAAAACACCCCGGAGCAGTTTTGGATTGTCCAGTCATGTGGCTTGACCAACCCAAGTTGGATGAAGATAAAGGGAATCAACGATTTACCACGCTGATGATGGTATAGATTGCCCATTTTTTTCGATGATTTAGGATGATTTACCTATTAAAACATGTGATTTACCATAGCTACGTTAAATAACCATAGGGTATATGAAACAATGGTTTAGCAACAATACAAATCTAAAGAGGCGAGACCAAATTTCAAGAGTGTGAATGTGTGTTCGCGTAGCATCTGGGTACAATTAAGCAAAAATAACTTGACATATCGTGTATATATATATATATACAATCATATTATATTATATTATATCATAGTATTATATTATAGTATTGTACTATAGTATATTATATATACATATATATATATATGACATACGTATTTTATGCATTTTATTAGTGCATT
>CAMXCT020005330.1:5204-18351 GCA_947184155.2 Cladocopium goreaui | reverse complement strand
AGAAAAAGCCGCAGACACCTCCGCGGACATCGTTTTTCGCGAGCCGGCGCAACCGAAACACAAGAGCCATTTTGCGTGGAAATTCACAGGGGGTTGGCCGGACACGGATGATACCACCTCGATTGAACACCGGGCCTTAACGCCTACGGTAAGAACCCCTTGCACCCTCTGCAACTGGACTGCCCCAAGAGGTTGTGCTGGGCAAACAAAAAAACACCACACCCAATTCGCTCCGATCACCCTGGTGAACTGATTGCACAGATGAACATTGCAAAGACGGCATACAAAAACACAGCACTTGCCAGATGTTTGGTTTCTCACGTGCAAGATTTCCAAGAATCATTTGAGCAGTTTTCAAAAATGGATGATTGTAGGGAGCTTTGCTACCCAATATATAGGGGCTGATGATAGTCCATGAATCACTACCCTTCCGGAACAATGGGATGGCAGATGGCCCCCGGCTCATTTGTGTCTTTTCAGGGTTTCTTTAAGTTTCTTGTTTATCTTGTTTGTTCTTGATCATTTCTGATCTATGATTTGCATTTGTTTGCATGTTTGAGCTGAACCTAAGTTCCAAGAAATTTAGCTCGGCAAGTTGTGACATTGTTGACTTAAAATTGGGTTTAGCTAAGTTTTCGGGCACTAGCCCCTCTGGGATTTAGCATGGGAATAAAGCCCATGAACCTCGCCCCCATAGAAATTTAGCTGGCTAAATTCTGGGAGCTACCCCTCGTATGTAGTAGAACCCTAGATGTGTGGCCCCGCTGTTTGGGGAATGTTGGCATTATTTGCTTGCGTCCAAATCCATTTTGACATCGGAAAAATAAGCAGAAAAAAGTGAAGCCCAAACAGCGGCCCATTGTTCAGCGACAAAGTGAGGCCCGAAAAATGGCCAAATGTTTCACTTTACTTAGACAAATTACTAGGTTAAAAGTGTAAATTCAGAGATCGAGTCGGCCCGTATCTGACTTGTGGCTCCTGGTCTTCACACAACGTTTTGAGTGTTGCCCTCACCCCCATGCGTTTAGAACCCATGTGTGATTCCCGGGGGGGGTTAGCTTATATCTACATGTGCGATATACACGCCCGTGCAAACATAAACATGTATTTAATGGCCCATAAATCGCAACGTTAAATAGACACGGGTGAGAAGAAAATACTGCAATTACTAGACTAGATGCTAGGCATGGAAAGACGCAAACTTGTTCCGTCCCAGTCTCCACTGCCAGTGATCTGCGCTAGACCAATGCTTCTGAGCATATCTTGGTTCAAATGTGTCTGAGCAGGGCCCGTTGACCTTCGGATGCCTTCACTTTGCCACAGTTGGCTGATAGCAATCGGAGAAACCATTGCGGCACGCGCGTCAGGTTTTTTCAACCGCATCAAATTCGCAACTTTCGCAACTTTGACACGCCGCAAACTACCCCAGCTTCAAGTGGCAACATTTGGCAAAACACAAGGGGGACAGCATCCAACCACCAACATCATTTTCAACATAGCCACGCAACACCTTACAAAGAAATTGAGCCACAAGATCCGTCGCGGCATGCGGCCATTTCAGAACACCATGCGCAATATCACTCTCCACAAATGCGTTTATTTCAATTTGAGAACACTTTCTACAACAGCAGGTGTGAAAATGTGCAAAATCCAACCCTCAACCGTTATAGCAACTTTGGCACACCCCAAATTAACCACAACATGTTTTAATCAACAATTAATTGAGGGCTAATTATTTTAGGTTTTTTTAAATCAGTTTTAGGCTTTTTTTTTGATGCTTGCTTCTCTGCTGTTCCTGCTTTTCCTTCTTTTCCTGCTTCTCTGCTTTTCCTGCTTCTCTGCTTTTCTGCTTTTTTGCTTTTCTGCTTCTCCTGCGTCTCTGCTTTTTTGCTTTTCTGCTTTTCCTGTTTCTTTGCTTTTCCTGCTTTTCTGCTTTTCCTGTTTCTTTGCTTTTCCTGCTTTTCTGCTTTTCCTGCTTCTTTGTTTTTCTGCTTTTCCTGTGTCTTTGCTTCTCTGCTTTTTTGCTTTTCTTCTTTTTTGCTTTGCCTGCTTCTCCGCTTTTCTGCTTCTCTGCTATTCTTGCTTTTCTCTTTTCTGCTTCTCTGCTCTTCTCTGCTTTTGGCTTTTCCAGCGTCTCTGCCTTTCATGCTTGTCTGTCTCTGCGCCTTTCTACTTCTATTGTTTTATGCCATCATGCGTTTTTGATTCTCTGCTTCTTCCTACTCCTTTGCTGCTCTGCTTCCTTTCTTTACTGTCTCTTTGCTTTTATGTTTCTTTCCTTTTATTCTCTCCTGTTCTGCTTGCTTTGTTTCGATGCAGTGCTTTCATCAAATGTATCTTTTGTTCTGGTTACTTTTGCATGTGAGAAGAGCCCCCCAGCAGACACAGATTCATATGACGCAACAAATGACCACGAAGGTAGCTCCAGCATATGATGGGAGAACCAGTTTCTTTGCTTTTGAGGATGCAATCGATGACTGGTGTGACATCACAGAGTTAGAACCTGAGAAACGTGGACCAGCCTTGCGCAATCGACTGGAAGGAGAGGCGCAGCAATACAAGAGGTTATTGGACAGAGATATGCTCAGGGATCCCAATGAAGGAGCGAACTATTTCAAAAGATTTCTACGACCTCATGTCATCAAAGGTGCCCAGAACGTGTTCTTATACCGTCTCATGCAGTTCATGAAGTTCAACAGAGGAACCATGGATCTTCAGAAGTGGATGACTAGATTTCAACTCACTGGCAACAGGCTTATTGAGTCTTGGATGGATTTACTTCCAGAAGCATCGGTGACTAGTCCTGAAGCAATCCAGTTTGTTCAACAGAAGAGGCAAGAACATGAACGAGATCAAGTAGAGAAGGCTGAATTGGCAGCAGCAACACCAGGTGCAGCTCCTCATGTAGTCGTTCCTTGGTCAGATGACCTGGCATTGGTGGCATTCAGACAGTATCAAGAGCATCGTAGACAAATACAAAGACAGGCATTCCCATTGTGTGAAAATTTGCTAGCATTGATTTTTGTAAGTCTAGCAGACCCGACTCAAGATCAGAAAAACACACACAAGTATCATGACACATCGTGGACGAACCCTCGATCAGCACAACATTCAAGAACTACGTGATCTGTTTTTGGAAATGTTTTGCACTAGGAAAACTGCAGTTGACAATCCAATGATGCAACCCTCTGGCATGGCACAGAGAAGATCTTTCCTCGTACTGGATGAAGGTGAACTAGAAGGAACCGACGGCTATTGGGCCGAAGATGATGAAGACGGCGCAGAAGGATTCCTGGATGCTTTAGAAGATGTTTTCTGGGTTTATGACGACGCTGACTACACATGGTATCAGAGAAGGTTCCAAGGCAGACAGACCAGACGAGGCAAAGGTAAAGGAAAGAGAAAAGGAAAAGGAAAAGGCAGAGGAGGACGAAGGTTCTTCAGATCAAGGAAAGGAAAAGGCCGAGGAAAAGGAAGAAGAAAAGGCCGCTCTCACATGGTGAGTGAAGAAGGTTATGAGGAAGATTGGCAAGATGAAGAATGGAATGAAAACTATGAAGGCTATTGGGCCGATGATCAAAACTGGAATGAAGGCTATTGGGCCTATGATGATCTGTACTACATGGATGAGTATGGATACTTCCAGAGGAAAGGAAAAGGAAAAGGAAAAGGAAAGAAAGGCAAGAAAGGCAAGGATGATGATGGCAAAGGAGGAAAGCCAGGAGATGGAAAAGGCAAGTCAAACTATGTTCAACCTCAGACCACATCAACTCCTACCATACAGAATCAACAACAGCAACAAGCTCATTACTCTTCTGCTGCATCAAGCTCTGGTCATGGTTTCTTTGCTTTTGCAGAGACTGAACCAGCACGTGTAGATGCTTTTGCATCCACGTATGCAGAACAAGAAGTACATCGACGCACTCGTCGTGGAGGACAGAACCAACGTGATGCAACAGCACAGCATAACAGAGAAGGACTCAAGAAGTTCCCTGTTCTGGTTGGAGATCTTGATGCACTTCGACAAGGTGTACAACGACATCCAGCTCGTGTGCCCAGGCAAGTTGGTCTACAAGAAGGTGAGGCTTCATGGAAGCCGTTGGCAAAAGGCACATCATTGTTTTCATATGGATGCTCTGCAGAGACAGAGGTACCATCTCATTCTGAATGCTTTGCAGAGACAAAGGAATCAGATGAGCATCAGAGTGCTTTTTCATTTCATACTGTACAGACTGATCTGGCATGTGAGAAAGGACTAGCTTTTCACACAGAGAATTCTGCACCACCAACTGTATGTATCCTGGATCTTGGATGCACAAGAGCTATGGGCTCTCGACGAGCAGTTGAAGCATTTTGCAGATATGTTGACTCACATCCCAACAGTGGACTCTGGTATGAAATTCAGCCAACAAGTTCAAGATTCTTCTTTGCAAATTCCCAACAATCCAAGTGTACTGAGAAGCTTGTGATATTCATGTATGACCATAGATGGAACACTCAGTTCACAGAATTCGACATTGTCGAAGAAGGTGATGTCCCACTGTTGATGTCACTTCCACAGATGAGAAACCTTGGATTTCAATTTGAACTTACTCCAGAGAAGGCTTATTTGTCCTGTGCACGTATTGGCATGAGAAAAATGGTGTTGAAGACAGCCACCAGTACTCATCTCCTTCTCGATCTACAAGATGTAGCATGGTACATGAGCCAAGACTCCTCAAGTCAAGAGTTTCTTCTCACAACACGATCACTTTGAGTACAGCCAGATTGCTGTCAAACAAGATGTTCATGAAGAAGAAGCTTTGGTGACTGGTGACTATTGGCAAGTTGGTTAACTACGTCGTGAACTCATCAGGCACCACAAGGACAAGAGAAGGAATCTACATGAGATGAATCGATCAGAAGAAACTCCAATTCCAAAAGATCAACTTCTTGATGGGAGAGAGACACACATGGAGTACCAGAAGAGCAAGAAGAAGGTTCTTCACAAGGACAATTGGCGCACAGAAAGGAAGAGGTTTTCTGAACAGAGTGAAGAGTTCTGGAAGGGCAAGACCGTCTACAAGATCAAGGAGGACTATGTGATCCCAGATGATGTCGTCAGAAGTGACCTTGATAGAGCAAAGCCTTTTCGTGGAAACATCGATGATCTGTTTCACCCTGAGTCAACCTCTTCAGCGCCATCAGGTGTACAGAAGAAGCCACGCTCCTCACAGAAGGAGGTAGGCAAACCGATTTCGAAAGGACCAAGCTTGAAAAAGATCGAGGTAGGTCCTCCAGCAGCCAAGAGGCACGTAGGTAAGCAGAAACCTCAAGTTGTCGATGACTTTCAATCAGGTTCATCAAGGAAGAAGGTTGTTGTCTCCTATCCCAAGCTTGATGAGGAAGATGAACTTGACAAAAGAGCTAGGGAGTTAGGTTTGGACAAAATTGATTCAGATGAACCTCAAGTCATTGAACCAAAACCTTCTGCACCTGCGCGCAAACGTGGCAAGCAAGATTCAGAAAGTCAAATCGAAACAAACTTCACATTTAAACACTATCACATGTCTCCTACTCAATTCAGACGAAGGACTTCCATGTTGGGACTTCCTGACTCTGTTTATGAAAAGTTTGAAGACATGTACAGCAAGTGTCGTGTGTGTGTAGTACTTCAATTGCACCACCGCCGCGAGCCAGAATTTCAGGCATACGATCCACCAACTTTGGAGATGTTATTTTTGTTGATCATGCTGAAATTCTTCAGTTGAGGAAGAACAAGTACATGGTGTTGCTTGTTCTTGATGGTGCAACCAACTTACCTTGGGCTACGGCGCAAAACTCACTGAACAACAAAGAGACCATTCAGGCTCTTAGGTTGTGGACTGATGAACATAATTGTATGCCGAAATCCATTGTAGGTGATGAAGCCTTTTCCCAAGAAGACTTTCTGACTTATTACCGAACTCATGGTATCAAGGAATGTCCCTGTGGTTCAAGAACCACATGGCCTAACAGAGCTGAATCAGCTGTCAGACTTTTCAAACGACAATGGCAAATCATGTCAAAGAACCTTGAAGATGATAGGTTCAGAGGAATTACCATTAGAGAAGCTGTGAAGCGTACTGTTTGGGCCAGAAACATTCAACTCACTGTTAGTGGTTATTCTCCTTTGGAAATTGCCACTGGTAGACGACCACCAGATCTTCTGGACATTGAGACTTCTGATCCTGCTCAACTTAGTGTTGATCCTTTACCTGAAGATAGAACCCAACAAGAGTTGCAAAGGTTAGCGTTGAAGGCACATCAGGAAGCAAGACAAGCTGCTGACCTCAGGCATGACATGGCCAAACAAACGATGCCATCAGATGGACCCTACAAACCAGGTGACAAGGTTTGCGTTTGGAGCTCCCCTGTCAATGCTAACTCTATTGCTTCAAAGGCATGGAAGAAGGAAAGATGGATCAGAGGTACTGTTATCTCTCAAGAAGGTGCTATGGTCACTGTTCATGTTGACAATGCAGCCACGCGTGTCAATCAATCAAAGGTGAGACGTGACCATGATGAATGGCATGATGTTGCTGTTCCTGGACTTGACACCTCAGAACCTGTTCCACTTGCAGTTGAAGATGAAGATGACTATGAACCAGATATAGCTGAATATGCTGAAGCCCATTTAGGTGAACAAGCTCACTGGTTCTGTCAAACTGGAAAATGTGATGTTGTGGAACTCTTCAGTAGCAACACTGGTCTCACTTGGCACATGGCACGATTGAACATGAAGGTTGGTGAACCTATTGACCACAAGCATGGTTGGAGTTTCAATAGCAAAAAGAAACAAAACCAAGTTTGGAAACCACTTGAAGCTTGATCCTGAATGTGTGTTGATCACGAATCCTTCACCAAATTCCTGGAAATACTCGGTGTTCAAGTTTTGCCTTGACGTGATGAAATGGCAAGTAGACCGAGGAAAAGGTTTCTTGGTGATTGCTCCACCTGATTCAGGATTTGCTCAATTCTTGACTTGGAAGGAACTTCAGAAGGACAGAATCAAGTATCACATAGGTTGCTTCAACCTCGACATGACAAACTACTGGCATTGTGATCCTTCAATCAAGAACTTGTGTGTATTACAATCATGATGAAGACTTTGACATGTTGGAACCACAGCATGCCTTCAAGAGAGAAGGGAAGCTTTGGAATGATCCACAGTGGAAGGTCTTACCATCGCATTTGTGCTCATTCATTCCACAATTCACACAACTTGCACCTTGGAAGGACATGAGACAGCATTTCTTGTTTGAAGATCTGTTGGAACATTTTGATGATGGAGCATTGTGTGGCACGTCAATGTTTTTGGGCCGTGGTGCTGAGTGTTCATGTTTGTTGCAAGACTTGCATCATGTCGAGACTCT
The DNA here is from genome assembly GCA_947184155.2 of Cladocopium goreaui. Taxonomy (NCBI): domain Eukaryota; class Dinophyceae; order Suessiales; family Symbiodiniaceae; genus Cladocopium; species Cladocopium goreaui. The sequence continues at coordinate 10,957 of CAMXCT020005330.1, read as the reverse complement.
ACCTCTATTCCGTGTCATTGAAGCACATACTTCCACAGAGGTTTACCACTCAGTTACTTGTTCAAACATTGAGAAAAATTGATCAGCTGCCAAGGAGTACAGAGGCTAGTGTCAGAGAATCAACTGACCCCAGAATCGTTGAATTGATTCCTGGACTTCAAGATGCCAGAAAGAAGACGTTGCCTCAAATGTACTTTGAAGATTGCAGTGTGTTCAGAGGGACATATGGAAGAGTGAATCTTTTGTTTCAACATCCTGAAGATGCTGTCTTACTCATTTGGAAACCTGGTGACTATGAGACTATGACCATGTTTACTTCATGTTTGTGTCACAGTTGTACCCACATCATGAACAGTTCAAAATCCATGAATGGAGTATGATCGTCTTTTCACGTGAAACGACAAGTGCTATCAAAAGGAGAGTTGAAGATCCTCCTACTCAACGAAGCACACCACCAAATGGTGACGATCCCATTCATCCAGATCAGCATGGTGATGTTCCACCAAATAATGATGATGAGATGTTGAGTGGTGATGAACCAGAAGATCCTCTGGGTGATGACAATCAACCTGAATACAACACTGGATCAGATCCAGATGATGATGATGATCAAGAATATATCATTCCAGATGATTATGGACCACCACTTGATGATGATTTGGATATGCCAGGAATACAGGACTCGGGGGAAACATATCAACCAAAATCACCATCAACTCCGTTTTCCAATCCTGACATTCCAATTGAAGAGATTGCTGATCCTGGACAAGATGAGGATTCTCCACCAGGACCTGATCCGACATCAGAGCCTATCAGAGTTCAAAGGAAACAGAGACAGATCTCAACTGATTCTACTGATGCCTTACCAAAGGCAAAGGCAAAGGTGATTATCAAGAGGCCAAAGGTTCAATTACCAGGTCATGTTCAGCCAATTTCAGTTCCTACTCAGAAACCTTATGAAGATGAAGGACCTTCACATGGTCCTACTGCCACAAGTTCACATGATAACACAATTCCACTGCCTACTACTACACCAACATCGTTCACGCCAGGTGATTTTGCGCAGCCACGCAAGAGCAGTCTTCACAAGGAACACCAAGTTGGTATCATCTCAAAACGATGATGATGAAACAGAACCATATGAAACAGACGATACTCCTGTCTTGACTGAGGACGACATCGCTCAGCTTCAGGAAGAAGATGTGGACACTGAACCTTACACATCAGACCACTCCCACTTTGTCGACATTGATGGTACTGTTTTTGTTCCTTTAGGACCCAAAATCCAAGCTGCTCCTGATTTTGGTTCATACGATGTTACTGGGTTCAAACAGTTTGAACAGTATCTTGCCAAGAATGGAAAGAAGCAGCCGAAGGCAGAATCAGTTATCACACCAGAAGTCTTGAGAAAGCATGCTAAGGAGATCAAACAAGCCAAGCTTGAAGAATTCAGAAGTTTTCTGAACTTCACTGCCATGACCTTTCGTGACAAGAGGCGTCAAAAGATTGATACTGTAACTATGTCACTGGCAGATGGGTGTTAACCATCAAGGTTGATAAGGATGGACAGTTCAAGAAGTTCAAGGCTAGATGGGTATGTAGCGGCTTTCAAGCTGCTCAAAAGTATGACTTACAGACTGACAGTCCTACTGCTACCAGGTATGGTTTTCGTGTGGCATCTCAGCATGCAGCCTCGATGTACTGGGATTTACTCCATTTAGACTTGAAAACTGCCTTCCTTCAGGGGGAAACGTACGACTTAGACCGACGCGTTATCCATGTTCAGTTGCCTACTGACATTGGTTTACCTCCTTACTTGGTTGGTTTGTGCACTCGTTCCGTCTATGGACTTGCGGACGCACCACGGAGATGGTGGAACCGCCTTGACAAATTTCTGATTTCGCTTGGCATCCAACCAACAAGAGCGGACAGGTGTACATATGTATGCTATGATGGTGCTTTTAAGGAGCCAAAACCGGTTAGCTTTGCTGACTCTGAGGCAACAGAACCGGCACCTGTGACATGCTATGAAAGCTCACAAGAGAGTGAGGAAACGCGTGATGAATCCTCCGACATCGCTGAGGAAGTTCATAAGTCTCTTTTGGTTGAAGAAAGGTTGTTTTCAGCTTGTTACCAACAAACCCAAACATGGAAACAGAGAAAAGAGTTCAAGGAGAAGAAGGTTGAAGATCGTGCTTGGACTCCTGTTGTTGAAGTTTTTGGAATCTGTTGAACACAAGTCTGGTTGGTATCCTTTTGAAAATGGTCATGCTCAAGTTGCTTATGGCACAAAGGCTTTAAGAACTCCTGATTCACATTATGATCGAAAGAAGTTTCACTTAAGAACTTTATTGTGAAGAGGAAAGGAGTTTGGTGGTTACTTGAGATGAATCATGACTTGAACAAAGAAAATGTTTCCACAAGTGTGGAAGAAGAAGCTGAAGTACTTGTTTCAGTCTTCTTTCCTTCAGAGCGTACTTATCTTGCCACGACACCAAAGCTGACACCTGAGATTGTTGAAGAACTCTTGGAACACTTCATGGACCCTGTGAATGGCAGTAATGCCAAGGGAAGAAAACCTATTGGCATGTGCTGTTTGCATGTTGACGACTTGTTCATTACTGGAACTCCAGAATTTCTGGAGAAGTTCAAGAAAGTTGTCAAGTCACAATTCAAGATTGGTCATGAAGATGTGAATGACTTGATGTTCACTGGTCAACGTATGAAATGGATTATTGATGAGAAGACCAAGAAGAAATCTCATATCACTGTTGAACAGTCACTGTGTGTCAGTGAACTCACTGAGGTTGTCATACCTAAAGGCTTGAAGGATGAAGACAAATGTGACAAAGATTTCCACACTGCCTATAGGTCACTCTTAGGTAGTATCAACTGGTTACAATCGAGAACCCAATTTCAGTCATGTTATCAGTTTTCACGTTGTGCTTCTGCTGCTGCTGCACCCACCATAGGTGATTGCAAAACGCTGAACAAGCTTTGCAGGCAAATTGTAGGTGACCCGATGGAACTTATGTTCTGGCCACTCCAAGGTGATCCTAGATTAGTTGCTATGCCCGATGCAGCGTTTAGGAACAACAGCGACAAATCCTCACAGCGCGCAATGGTTTTTTTCATGGCTGAACCAAGGAAGGAAAAGAGCAGAAACACCAGAGGTTCTCTTATTTTCTTTGCGTCAACCAAAATCAAACGAACCACTTTGAGTACAACTGTTGCAGAGTTGTATGCACTGATCAAGTGTTATGGTACATGTCAAATGTTGAGAGGGCTCATCAAGGACATTACTGGACTTTCAAGTGAGATTCACATGAGGACTGATGCAAACAATCTTGTGACTACTGCCAGTACTACTCATGTTCCTGAACAACAAGAGACCATTCATATGATTCAGATGCTTAGGAAAGAAGCATGTTCAGGTTCAATTGCTGACTTGTCACATATCAGAACTCAATGGTGTTTAGCTGATTCTTTGACCAAAAAGTCTGCTAATCCTCATAATCTTATTGATGCTGTTCGACAAGGTGTTCTTGAAGAAGTTGATGCTCATCCTCCATTCAGATCATTATCAAGGCTTGTCTCAGGTCATGGTTGCCAACAGTTTGCAGACATGTTGATTTCAGACATGATGTATTTCTGTTAGGTGACACCCTGAGGGATTCTTGACTATTTTTTTGAATTTGTGCCTGCGGCTCAAGAGGTAGAGTCTCGAAGATCGCACTGTTTCTTCACCATGTCGAGCTCTAACCGGTGGACTAGGACCTCAGCCGCAGAGTCAAGCGATCAGGCACAATCTAGAAATCGAGGTCAAGAATATCACGGTTCTCAAAATGATGATGCTGCTGGATATGCTCTGAGAAGATCAGAGGAAATCCCAGACAACCAATTTCGAACACCAGACACCTTACCAGGAGAAGACCATTTAGCGTTTAGCAATGGCTACAGAAAGAAAACAGATTGGTTTTATGCTCACGAAAGTTTGAGGCAAAAACGAACCAGAAACCTCCATTCAGTTTTGGGACCACACAACATGGCAGACAATGACAAACATGAGATGCTGATGGACGTTGTATCCTGGATCTTCAATTGGGGCAAGAGACATGGAGAGTTTGATGATTCTCTTAGATGGATTGCTGAGTTTCTGAAGTATCTCTGTGGTTTTACTACCCAAGATGAAGAAGATTGGTTCAATGGTCGATGCAACGAGTTCAACATTGACATGACAGGTCCACCTAGAAACAGCTACTACATGAAGTGTAGCAAGGCGCTGTCAAATGTGTTGAGACATTGTACAGACAAAAGACTGTTTACTGGAAGTGGAAGCATGAACATCTCTGTTTTGTTTGACCAGATGCAAGAGAACAATCCAAAACAGTACAACATGTTTGGAGCAGATTTTGCGGCCATGTTATTGTGCAATCCCAAACAAAGATTCTTTGCCGAGATCTACATGCAGTGGAAGTGGTATCCATATAGCCCAGCTGCAACATATCCTTTTGATGTTCGTCTTGGTGCTTTTCAAGGTCATAGCAACCAAGTTGTTGATCCAGTTGTTGCACATCATCCACTGACATACGATGAAGCTATGAGCTTGGGCTGGATTTTTCATGTCACTGATTACTGGAACTTAGAATCCATTTGACAATATGGCCTGAAGACCAATGTGAAAGGAAGAGGAAAAGGTGGAAGAGATGCAGTACACTTCATGTGTCACAGCGATAATGTTCAGGGCTACATCAGGATGGCAGAGGGCATTACTCCACCAAGAAATTACAAAAGACCACTGTACCTCGTGTTGGATCCCAAGTTCATTATGGACCAACAGCTCTTCCTGACAAGGAATGGTGTAGTTTTGTTTCATGGTGACATTTCTTTCCAGTACCTCCACGTCAAGGAACAACTCCCCACAATAGCGTGTAACGTTATTCATCAAGGACGTGGTCATTCTCTACCTCCATCGGTCACAGGTGGCTCATGGCATTCGAACACCGCATGGAAGCATGTAGTAAGGGAGAAAGGGCCAGGTTTTGTTGCTGGATCTGGAGATCTTCCTGATGAAGTAAGAACCACAGCATGGCAATTCATGGGTCAAGAAGTTCCATCAAACTATGGAAGATTAGTTTTTGGCACTCCATTGGACAAGGAAGAGGATTTTGACCCAATACTGGATTCGATTTATGGTGCAACAGCAGAAAGCCGAAACAATGAAGAATCCATATGAACAGCCATCAAAGAGAAGAGGACGCTCTCAAGAGAGAGAGGAACCTCAAGATCCCTGGGAGCAACAACGCTCCTCATCAGGAAGTTCAGAACCTCCTCAAGATGATCCTTGTCAAGATGATCCTCAACAAGATGCCCAAGACAACCAACAAGAGGAACCATCAGCCAATGTCCAAGACGATCCCACGGGTGAAGAAGTTGTAGATCTTTGGGAAGCAGAAGATCCACCAGATGATGATGAAGATTTTGTAGTTGAACAGGCAACACGTTCTTCTATTTCTGCACCAAATCCCTGGGTCCTTTATGAAGCTGGTATCATTTGTGCACGAGAGGAGGATGGTGAGATCATCAAGACCTCCACAGGAGAGAAGGTCATTGTCCTCAGAGAATCGAATTGTTTGCTCTCAGCCCAGTAGATAGCATTGAGAAGACAATCCATTGGCCGTGCTGATTGGGAAAAGCTTCCATGGACTGGACACCTCTGCTTTCTCTTCACCAGATCTTGGGAAATGGGTCGA
>CAMXCT020005328.1:0-18364 GCA_947184155.2 Cladocopium goreaui | reverse complement strand
CGCTCCACGTCACCAGTGAACCTTGTATATGTTCCACCCAGTGCTCTTCCGCACGCAGTCTTGTCAGAGGTCTCCGTGTGTCCCATGTGGACCATGTGTGTTCTGCAATGACGAAAATAGGATCCCAAAACTGCAGTCTTGGCGATGTTGCGAACACATGTACTAGCGCTCTTCTTCGACAACACCGCAAGGGCTTCTTCAGCCGACGATGACCCTGAGTCCGAGGAATCATCACTCGAATACTGGGATGAAATGCTGACTGCATCACCATCAGAAAAATCCACCACAGGAGAGTGCTGGTATGCCAAACTGGGATGCTCGTTCTCATTGAGTTGCTGCAGCTCACAAAAAATGGGCTGAGGTTCAGCACATAAGAGTTCCCATAGCCTAGCTAGCTCAGGTGACCCTGAGGGCGACTCCAGGACATCCACGGAGCATTCCCAAAATGATTCACAAATCTGAGCCATGTTTTTCCCTGTGAAATCATGGAGCTGCCCGAACACATCTCGGGCTGCTATGGAAGAATTGAACAAAGCATCCCTGGCCGCCATGGGTTCGAACTCACCCATTCGGATCTTATCCAACATCTGGCACATAAATCTGATTGGAGCCGACAAGGCGTCACGCTGGTAATTTATGGCTGACTTGTGCTGGGTAAGATGATAGCCGAGCAATTCCGCCCAAGTAAGGTCACATCCATATTTTGAAAGGTATGTCAGCACCGTCGCCTTCAGAGAGTGACTTGTCAATCCCAGGACTTGGTCTGCGGGGAATACTTTGCCTAAAATGGATCTCAGGCACTGAGTGACTTCGCTTGATGACACCTTTGTTGCAAACTCGTAGCACAAGCTTCCACGCGAGGGCATGACCATAAAATTTTGGTCATGAGCTCGGGACTCCATGCCAGGAATTTCTGGTAGTCCGAGCTGCTCTCGGGAGATAAGGAAAGCATCGTACCATGGCATTCCAGAAAAACCTCGACAAGGAAAAATTACTGGAAGAAAGGTGGTTTGTTTCTCCCTCGTTCTGGATGTCTTTGTGCGCATGAGAGAGCCTTCAGCAAAGGCACCGATGACACTCAAATGAACCATTCTGGTCATATCTGAAATACGCATGCGTCCAAAAATGCACGCCAGACAGAACCCCGCCATGGCTCTCAAATAAGTGTCAGATTCACAAAATGCAGCCAATTCCAAGGCTAGGACCATCATGGGGTGCAACGGTGGTGCTTGTCTAAGAGGTCTTTTCTCAAGATGCATACAAAGTGCAGCTCCTTGTGCGCAAGGGGAAGACAGGACCTCGTCGACACCAAGCATACCTAGTCTGTCTTTTACAAAAGCCAGTGTGTGCAAGAAGGTGCTCCCCCTGGACGCCGAACAAGCTTTGTCTCGCAGGTCACAAAGGTAATAATAAACACTCTCTTCAGAAAAGGGAAGAAAATCTCTGCCAGGAAAATTGTCCGTAAACCACTTTGTAAATAATGCCAAGGACGAAGCCCTGAGGTTTAAGGTAGCCGTCGCTTTGCTCTGCAAGCTGTCAGAAACAACCATGAAACACCTGTCTGAGCAAGCATCCCCCGCATCCATGGCCAGCAGCTGTTGCCCCACACGGGAAGAAGAGGGGTGAGCTAAAATTAGCTCGACCCACTTGAGAATGGCCTGTGCCCTGTCAGGGTCTGATCTCTTAAAGGCTGTGTCTTGGCAGGTGATGCGAATGGTTTCAGTTTTAACCTTGATGTCATCAGCTGTCTTTCTGGGGCGAACGCTGTCAGAAACTGCCGGCAATGCGCGCGGAATCTTAGGAGGGTTCAGCCACGGTGTGAAGTCGCCAGAATTGATAGCACGCAAAGTCGAAGTTAATTCCCATGGCATTCTAAAAGGATGTACATGGCTTCCCATCAAAGTGGCGGAAGCTAAACTCAAATCAACATTCGGGGATGAAGAGGACGCCGCACCAGCCGGCACATCAAAATTCAAACCCCTCTTCATCCCAACATCATCAACCTAATGGGATTCCCGCCCACCGCTCCTCTTGAGCAATCAATTGCCGTTCACTGAATGTTCACTCTGCGTTGCTGAAACAAAGAGTCATGTGCAAGCACACGTCATCCATATTTTTAGTGATAGTTCGCTTACGTCAAGTTTCCGGCAAATTGTCTTTTCAATTTCAGAAATTGTGAAGTGATCTATGAAAAGCCTTTGGATAGACTCTCGTTTCCTGTCCAGCCGCGTCTGCATCGAAATCCTTCAGTCAGTAGGGCGCCAGAGCTGCGCTAGCATGCAACTGGGCAGGAAGTGCCATGTAGTGTTGTCCTCACAGCTTGAACCGACTTGGACACTCATCCTGGGTCATTGGTGAGTTCGTTGCTTTCTCAATTTCTACTCTTCACACCTCTGTACCCCACTTGGGGGCATTCATCTGGCTTCAATATCTAAACTTCCCCTCTTGGTGCCTGTCACCAATTTCCTGCATTCATTCGCTTGGCCTCAAACACCTCTGGCCTCTTAACAACTTTTTGTATGCATCTCAACTTGGTTTCAATGTCTAAGCTTCCCCCTTTGTCTCTCAACAACTTCTTGCGCTCATCTGGTTTCAATATCTAACTTCCCCCCTGTGCCTCTCATCAAACTTCCTAAACTTCCTGCAATCATTGGGTTTTAATATCTATACTTCCCCCGTAGCCTCCCCATAACTTCTTGCGTTCATTTGTTTTAATATCTCAGCTTCCTCCCCGGTGCTCCTCAACAACTTCCTGCACTGCATTCATCTTGCTTCAATATTCCCGGTGCCCCTGAGCAACTTCCTGCATTCATTTGGTTTTAAATCTGGTTCCACCGTGGCCTCCTAAAGTTCCCCCCACCTGTGCCTCTCAGCAGCTTCCCGCATTCGTGCGGTTTCAATATCCAAGCTTCCCCCCCTCGTCTCTCCACAGCTTCTTGCATGCACCGTCATTTGGGTTCAATATCTAGACTCTAGACCTTTGCTTCTCGTCTTAGCAGCTTCTTGCGCTCATCCTTGTTTCGATGTCTAACTTCCCCCTCTCCCACCTGCCTCTCTCTCACCAATTTTCTGCGGTCACCGGGCTTCAATATCTACATGTTCCCCCGTTTCTCTCAACACCTTCTTGCGTGCATCTTGTCTCAATATCTAAATCCCCCCACCCTGTTCCGGCATTCATTTTCGGGTCCCAACCAAAAATTCACCTCAGCATTTTTTCCATGTATCTTCCTGCGTCTTCATTTCGTTTCAATGTCTGGGCTTCGCCCCTCATCTCTCAACAACTTTTTGCGCTCATCCGGTTTCAATATCGAACTTTCCCTTCCCCCTATGTGCCTCTCAATTTCCTGCATCCATTTCGCTTCATACGTAGACTTCCCCCCTTAGCCTCTCCACCACTTCTTACGTGTTGTTGTTGTTTCAATATCCGAATTTCCCCGGCATCAACAACTTCTTGAATGCATCTTGTCTCAATATCTAAATTCCCCCACCCTGTGAGGTCCAAAAACACGTGTACGGGTTCAAAAAAGAAGGCGCCAAGGTCCAAAAACATGGTCAGAGCGCCCGCAGGAGCGCTGTACTGTTTGCGATTTTCAAAATGCATTTCTTCACATCTTATCAACAAAATTGTAGAAAACGCATGATTTTGGACACTTATCATCAAAAATTCTTGACATGCACATGTGCAAAAACGTGGAACCGCGCGCTCAAAATGAGTGCTTTCATCAGAATTCTGGTTTCCCATGTATTTGCAGACACCGTCGGAAATCGCGTGAATTTCAAAACTTTTTTTTCTACTTTCCATGCCGTTTGTCTTTGCAGAGCTTACCCAGGCTCTTGAAAACGTGGCCCTCATTGAAGCGACGCCAGTCCACGCCATAGGTATTTCCACAATGCGATTTCTTTGATTTTCCCTTTGGATAGCAGGTTATATGTTACGCCAGCGTACATGACAACCCCACCCCACTTGCAGACGTGTTAGCAACGTAGCCAGCGTGGCAGTACATGTGTGCCGCAAGTGTACATGAACGTAGCACAGCGTAGCAGGTCATATAGTACGCCAGCGTACATGACGTTATCACACCCACCCCACCCCACCCCAACCCCACACCCAGGGTCAGCGGTGATGAGAGGAATGTTGAAAAAATGAGGAAAGCGTTGCGCTCCTCGAGGCGCTCACACCAAAAACATCCAGCCCAATGTGAGCGCCTGTAACAATGGAGTTCCCCCCAACCCTGTGGAGGCAAGGTCCACGAAGCAGGTGCACGGGTCCAAAAAACAGAAATCCCCGGGTCCAGCACAAATACATGCAGGTCCAAAAAAATATCCCCACAGGGTCCAGAAAACACACAGGCAAGTCCCCCACATTTTTTGTGACCCTAGGTCCCAAACAATTCCGGTTAGGTCCAAAAACATGTACAGGTCCAAAAAAAGGGTGCCCAGGTCCAAAAAAATGCATCCCCTTTTGAACGCTGCTCAATTCTTGAAGATTACTATATGTTCCAGATCCATGGCTGAATATTGAGGTCCACGCTTAGAAGGTTCAAATTTGAAGATTTATGATTTATAATTTATAATTAAATGTCGAAGAACGAGGATTGAAGACTTGAAGGCTTTCGGATCACTGCACTTTAAGGTTTGCCATCAAATACACTCACAAGGTTCTGAAATGGGACGGACCAGGGGTAGTCGATCAACCATCTGCGAATCGCGCAATGGCACACTGGGAATACATGTCGGAGCAAACAAACATTCAAAAAACTTTGGAATGCTCAAAAACGGCAATTCCAAAACGCTGCTGAGCCGTGGCATCTGGGGCAGCCGGCTAGATGCCACAGGCCAAAACTGAAGGAACAAGACGAAAAAATGTCTTCAGAACAAAACATACAAAGACCGGGAAAGTAACACATGTGTTATTGCCCGTGGAAAAGCATACCTATTTCCACGGCACCGCCAAGCAATACGTAACTATGGAGCAATAGTCGCAGGGAATCCGGCAAATTCATCGTGCGATTCTGCATGCGATCCCTCAGGTCTGCCCTGTTGTTCCGGCTGCTACCTGCGTTTACTTGTTGAGCTGTCAGCCCCTGCCATGTTGTAATTTTCTGGCAACGTTCTTGCTTGGTTGCATTGTTCTCCGTGTGCGGTTTGTCCGGCCGTCTCGGTGTGTTGCTGTCCTGCAAGGGCCTATATCATCCTATGTCTATGGTTCAACCTTCTTGCAGAATGGGGCCGTCCCCCAAGGTTCAACCAGGCAAAGCGGCGCACTGAGACAGCAACACGTAGAAATGAAAAGCTACACATTTTGACGAATATTGATGAATTTAGGAAACCAGTAGTTGTATGCTTCCTACAAATATCCCCGGCTGAGGCCGCCGCGCGGTACAACAAACTGCAGTGACTCACAAGTTCTTGGAAACATGGAAACGACACTTGCATAAAAAGGGCGCGGTCATTGAGTCATCTCGGAATCAAATTATCACGTGAACCATGTCAAATTGTTTTTCCAAGAGCGTCTGGCGTCTGTAACTACAGGGTAAGCGGCGGATAGAACGCTCAGGGTTTTCTGCTTTCGTCCATTTTTTGGACCCTCTCAAATCCTGCGACAAACTACTTCGTTTTATCAATGTTGTATCTGTAAGTGTGTATTTCTTTCTATCACAAGCTTTGCAGGACGTGAGTTAAATTTTGATACACTCCAACTTCGCGAAGGGAAGCGTTCAAAGACTACCATTAAATCCTCATGAATCCCATCACTTTAACTCACAAACAATGGAATTGTGGTCAAAGCCTTTAAATAAAACTGGGACATAGTCAGGCAACAGCATCACATCCAGAGCGTGTCTCAAATTACTTCGAAAAGTACAGAACATAACATCAAGAGCGTGTGAGAAGTTCCTTGAGGGAGTGCAGAGCGTAACATCAAGAGCGTGTTGGACGTTGCCTGAAGAAGTGCAGAGCGTAACATCAAGAGCGTGTGAGAAGTTGCTAGGAAAAAGTGCTGAGCGTAACATCAAGAGCGTGTGAGAAGTTGCTAGGAAAAAGTGCTGAGCGTAACATCAAGAGCGTGTGAGAAGTTCCTTGACGAAGTGCAGAGCGTAACATCAAGAGCGTGTGAGAAGTTCCTTGAAGAAGTGCAGAGCTTAACATCAAGAGCGTGTTGGACGTTGCCTGAAGAAGTGCGGAGCGTAACATCAAGAGCGTGCGAGAAGTTGCTAGGATAAAGTGCTGAGCGTAACATCAAGAGCGTGCGAGAAGTTGCTAGGAAAAAGTGCTGAGCGTAACATCAAGAGCGTGTGAGAAGTTGCTAGGAAAAGGTGCTGAGCGCAACATCAAGAGCGTGTGAGAAGTTCCTTGAAGAAGTGTAGAGCGTAACATCAAGAGCCTGTTGGACGTTGCCTGAAGAAGTGCGGAGCGTAACATCAAGAGCGTGTGAGAAGTTGCTAGGAAAAAGTGCTGAGCGTAACACCAAGAGTGTGTTAGGTAAGAGCATGTTCCACGCACTCTCAACATGACGTTAATACCCCCGCCCCCTCCACCCCACCCCATCGACAGAGCAAGACCGCTTGAGAAAAAGTAGAGGAGAAACAGGAAAACGCACGAAAGCTGGCGGCGTTCTATCCGCCGCCAGCCAACTAGGTAAGCTAGGCAAGAACGTGTTCCACGCACTCTCAACATGACGTTAATACCCCCACCCCCTCTACCCCACCCCATCGACAGAGCAAGACCGCGTGAGAAAAAGTAGAGGAGAAACAGAAAAACGCACGAAAGCTGGCGGCGTTCTATCCTCCGCCAGCCAACTACATGTATTGTATGTGTTTGCACGTTTTTTGGGTACACCTACTGATGAATTATAGAGACACCTTTGCATATACCTGAAAAAATACAACAAACTACTCAGCATGAAAGGTTAAAACAGTCCATATACATTTTGTCTGGTTCAAAAATCAAATTGTGAATATATTGTTGTCCCATCTCCTACATTTCTTCAATGTGAAACTGCGGCCAGTATGCAGTGTCATGGTGCCCGTGCGCTTATTTTTTTGTCACTTCACAAATTTGGGGATCGAAGTCTGCTCGACGATGGTGCGCTATACACCGTGGCGAGCAATAGTCAAAGCCTCTCAGTTCAGCGCATCTCAACGCAACAGTGCGGACAGCTTCATGTTGTCTAAATGCGGCTTTGCTAACTTTCAAACTTTCTTAACAAGCCTCAACAGGTGCGACAATCTTTAAGGCTGCGACCCATCTTGCTGAAGTGCTCACCCTCCACCTTCCTCAGCCAATTTGAAACCCTTCAAGAGCCGCTTGCTTCTCATCACCACTCTCATCACAAACACTTGGGTCTCAAACTTCGTTCCACACCAGTGGCAAGGAATCTCGTGAATGACCTGCAAATCCGTGGCTGGATGCAATTAATCCGGAACGTCCAAACGATCTACCTCCTTCCATCTCCTTCCATCTCCTTCCATCTCCTTCCACAAGCCTTCATCTGTGCCTGGCTGTTCCTAGCTCAATCCCTTTCTGCTTAAATGCCTAAAAATGTCCTCGTTGCCCTCCGACGGTGTTTTGTGCTTCTTTTCACCGACATGCAATGACACAAACAGAACGATCCTTCTGATCGGCTCCATCCGATCATCCCATTTTAAGCATTTCCGTGTGTAGCGCCACAGCGGCCATAGCGATGTACAGTAGCAGCTTCATGACTCCAAGCTGAAGCAGTGGCAACCGCGGCAACCAAACACAATCCAGCAAAGATCAGCAGAGCCTTCTCAGGGGCCAGCGGAGCTACCCATGGATAGCTCAAGAATGCTACAGCATTGGCAGTCAATTGGGAGGGCTCTGCTCTGCCTCTGGAAAGATGAGAAACACACAAAGCAAATAGTGACATTTCAAAAAAAGAGCACAGCCGCATCAAGACAGCCAAACAAACGCCATCCACTCGACTCCGGGTTCTTTTAGATTCTTTTAAATGGCTCTAAATTGTTCCAAAAATTCTTCTAACACGTTCGAATTCTAACCCTTCACCGAAGCCTGTGACATCCGACTCAACCGATTCATGACCGATCCATTCGGTTATGGCAAGCGACATGCAGTGGCAAGCCCCATCCAAGCCAGAAAAGGCAAAGAAAAGTCCCAATTCTTCCGGACCTCCCTGACTCACCGCTTTCGATAGGGAGAACTTATGGAACAAGTATGGAACATTCCAATGATTCCAATCTATAGGTTTATAGCAGCATGTAAATATATTTAGATGAATTTAGATCCTTTTGTGGCATGACCTATGAGCGGTACATGTATTTGGTCAGTGAGCCTGCAGAGACAAGATCCACGGCATAGCCAAGGCCTTTCATACGAAGGAGGGGCAGCCAAATGCACGCACAAATTATTTCACTCTTCAACAGCTCACGAAATCGAACGGAATTCAAAGGCCATACGCTGCAAAACGTCTCTCTCTCTCTCTCTCTTCATGCATATCATGCATATCTGTTTATCTCTGTCTATCTCTGTCTATCTCTGTCTCTCTTTCGAGCTTTGTTTCGGATTGTTTCGGAAGGGGCCCTGGATGGCCCTGGTGCCTGGCCCTCCGTATGCCGTGAGGTCTGTCCGAAAGCGCAGACCACTGCTTGTGAGTGAAAGCAAATCAGTGGCGGCATGGAAATCCTGTTCCGTCCTGGCAAAGGCGAAAGCAAACGAAGTGGATTGCGGATTGCTGACAATACTCGGCAAACATTACGCCAATACACTTCCAATCAAGCACCGCAAACGACCTGTCCAAGTCCAACAACGACCTGTCCAAGTCCAACAAACGTGCCAAACAAGTTGGACTGTGAGGTAATGGCACACCATGCACATCTGATTTCGGGAAATTTGCAACTCAGGACATGAGCAACTTCATCTCGGGTTCTCTTCTTATCTGACGGAGATTGGTAAACTCTGCACTGTGAATTGCGCAGCCTGCGAAACGAATAGCTGTCCCTCAGAAAGCGTCAAGAAAAATTTCCCCCTCAGCCCTCGTCCTTAATGGCCTGCGGTAGGGATATTCCTGCACCGCGTCAAAACTCTTCAAACGATATGATTCTGATTGGATGCTGGATGATATTGGCGATATTGGCAAGCGATATGTGTGTCTGAGTGCAGCATGATGCGTTGGCTTCGTTTGGTTCGTTTGCTTGTTCGCTTTGCGTTGTCTTTTCTTTGCTCCACGCGGTTGTTGTTCTTCCTCGTTCTTCCTTGTTGTTGCACGTTCCTCCCGGTTTCTTCCTTGGAGCTGCCCAAGTCCTGCCCTACCTCTGCCGCCATTTTCTGCATCTGTGGATCTGTTTTGAATCTCTTTGGAATCCCTGTCATCTTTCTATATCTTTGCAGTTCCGTGTGCCGGTCCTTCTTGTTGTTCTTGTTGTTCTTCTTGTTGTTCTTGTTGTTGTTGAGTAAAATTCTTTACTCACCAACGCGGACCACAGTTGTCAATCGTGACTCTCCAAGGTTATTTGGACTGTCAATAAGCACCTCCAAATATTGGAAAATGATTACATTGAGCCAATTGATGGAAGATGTTTTCGGTTGCTTGCATCTTCGGCTTTCAAAATGCTTTCAGTGAAGCGGTCCTGCCAAGAAATGTCGGCAGCACCTGCAGGTGCACTAAAGCCAATGAAAGCGCCTCGCGCCTTGAGACAGGTGAACAAATTTGCCAAAACTTTCCAAAACTGCCGTCAATTGCAGTGACAGCCAGGGCTGCCAGGGACGTCGATAATTGAGATCCAGAGGGAACTGACAGATTGAGTGCTCCAAAACTTGGGCATTCATTGGCATTCATCATGTCATGCTGTCAGGGTCATATCTGATAGCATCTGGTAGCATCCGCTAGCATCTGCAAACAACCGGCCGCCAGGGGCTTTACATGGCTTTACCAGGCTGTACTGCTGCCTGGAGCTCAGCGACAGACATAGGACTCGTGATTGGGACGTCAAAGAATGCACAGCGCCTCACAAACACGGGATGTCAACAATGAACTCAGGCATGAATCCCCAATGCTTTGTTTCTTTGCAACATTCTGGAATAACTCAAGCAAAGAACAACTCGCCGCTTTTGAGAACATGTTGAGAACATGTTTGGTTTAGTGTTTGAAAAGCTGGGTTTCTGCAATGCAGGCGCAAATCTTACGAACATCCAAATTAGCAGAGGCCGCTTAGACATGACTCCTTGGAGCCATGGCCGGTCCTCCAGATTGCTCCTTCGAGAAGCTGCAGGGCATCGTGGGAGATTTCACCCACCAGCAGAAGTGGTGCTTGCGAGACCCTGTGTGCCTGGCGATCCCCCGAATCCCCGAGCTCCAATGCTGAGAAATGCTGAGAAACATGAGATAATTCACGTGAAATACTGGCGAGAACAATATCATGTTAGCAGAATGTTAGCATAATGAGGCATAATGTGATATCATTGCTCTAATCTTTGTATTTTAGAACGTCCACATTCTCAGTCTTGTCACAAAATGTCCTGCAAGTCAACAGACAGTCATCTAATTTCAATTTTAGCTTCATAATCTGTTGCAAAATCATAATCTAAACAAAACTCAACCCTGCGGAACCACTGTGAACCCTCGAAAAAGTGGAACTTCGACGCCTCAACCGCTGCTCTCAGGCTTTGGAGGTCAGCTGCATCGATTTCTCCGATAAAACCAGGGAAGAGACCACCCTCTGCGTCCGCGTCCGTCCTGATCCCCGAGGCCAACTGGGAAACCACCTTGGAACACTGAAGCCGTCACATTGCCATCACATTGCCATTGCTTTAGCAACGGATCCAACTTGCTGCGGCAGCTGCGTGTTTTCACATTTCCGGATATCTTCTGCGCAGTTTCCCATTCGTTTTCTCGGACCTTTCGTCATGTTTTTTCCCTCCGAACTAGGAAGCTTTGTTCAGACTCACGGCCGGTCAAATGTGCTCCAAGTTATGTCCAAGGTGCTGTTGCGACTTGAACTTCAAAGTTCGCATCCTGGCCGTTGGGGCCCTTGGGGCCCTTGGTGCCGTTGGGGCTAACCTTACTGAAGCTTTCTGGTTGCCAGGCCTCTGGAGGGGCTATCCCAAGCACCTGGGTTTGGCAAACTGAAGAGACATGATGATTAATGATGATTAATGATGATTAATGATGAGTCATAAGTCTTCTATCTTAGACTATCCTCATGATTAATATGACTAACGAAGATTATGAAGAGTATTGAAGAGTCTAAGATAGTCTAGTCGAAGATAGTCTAGATAGTCTAAGAAGAGTTTTTCGAATCTGGCCAAGTGCTGTGTCGTGACTTCTCGGTGTGTCGTGAAATGTCGTGAACCAAGGTGCAATGTGAATTTTTGCTTCGGCTGCAACTTTTCTCAGCGCATCCGCAGTCTGCTCGACATCGTGTTGAAACCTGCGAGGTGTTGACCTGACGTGCAGAGTCGTCAACTGGGGCGTTAACATGTGTCACATTTTTGGAAACAACTCCACCACAACATGTTCATCTCAACTTTCTTAGCGATTAACATCGGTTGTTGAGTAACCGACTTAAAGATAAATACATCCACTTCTACATGTTACATTGGATTGTACAGTAGTTACTGTGTCAAGTTTCAATATCAGCCAATACCACTGATCTTGTTGTGGTGTCTGTAGTAGATGCCTTTGAATAGTATCAAATACCATGTACGATATGTATGATGTGCTACTAAGCAGTTTGTTCTTTGGATATTTTAAATACCGTTTACAATGCCATGGTGCATCTATTAACATCTACTATGGATATTACTATGAATATCTATGGGCATCTATGGATATTATCGATCATGCATCCATACATACCATAGTGCCATAGGTCCATGCCATTGGTACCGTTGTACCGCTCGATAACATCAGAAACGAGCGACACCGCGACCAGAGCATCCCCGTGAGCTCGGTGAAGCTCTGTGGCCTCGAGTAAACCGTCAACGAAAACGAGGTGTGATAACCATAAACCATCCTGAACTATCATACAGAATCATACATCATATTATACATATACAATATAATTATATTATATATATAAATATTACATCTATATTTACAACTAAATGATACTAAATGTACATATGAATCATATGAATGAACATGAATAAACTAAATGTACAGTAAGCGTCGTGGAAACCTGCTGACAGGCAGAATCCAAGCCTCGCGAAGTGCATCCTCTTGATTCAAATGGAGGTTGGACAGAGAAGACAATGGATATCTTCTCACTCTGGCAAGACCTCAAGGAGGAAGATATCAGGAAATGATTTCTGAAGGTCAAATCAGATAGAACTTAGAACACTGTTTCCTCTGTTTCTAGCTAAACGTGGATGAATCCTGGATGAACCTTCGCATGAGATGCCTGACAGACTGACAGCCTCGTGATGCGTTTGTTTGACTCTTTGGCTCGTGCAGTGAACGATGCTGACATGTGCTGACAATATCTGACAATGAGCCAAAGTAACCAAAGTCGAGACTTTGGCACCTGACATCACCTGACTAAGTCCTAAGTCCTAAGTCGCCTAAGTCGTGAGTCCTATATAAGTCCTGGACTCTGAAGCTCAACCAGGTCTGTGCTTGACCTGGGATCCTGCAAGCTACAACGGGGAAGACTGAAACCAGAATCAAATGGGATTCAAATTGATTTCAGGCTATGGGGGTGCAGCAAAACCACATAGCCTGAAATAATCTAAAAAAATATAAAGTCCATCCAGGAATCCAGAGCCGCTCTCTGCCTTCGAATGCTTTCTGAGCTGGGATTGGTCGTTGATGAGCCATTCCTTGCTACTTCTGATTCAAAGAACGTGGGGTACAATGTGTACAAACACGCATCATGCACTGCACCGCGAAAGAAATCGATGCTAAACACATCTTGATGCTATTGAGTCACTTTTGGAAGTGTTGCTGCGGATGTTGTCATATGTTGTCATGCGTTATCATTCTGTCGTCTGAGTCTCTGAGTGCATGTGTAGATACATCGTAGCTACATCGTAGCTACATCGTGGCTGCTAGCTGTTTGTCATCCTCGCCAAGGAGCCCTGCACAGAGCGGGTCCAGATACTTCAGCAGCTGCGACAGGTCCAGCCTCACAAGGTAACGCAAGCTACGAGACCAGTTCTCGGTGCGTATTCCACCAAAGTATACAAAAGCCCACAAACAACCCTGTCCTCAAAAAATCCTTGTGCCTTTCATGTAAACCGATTCCTTGCTTAGAGAAAGGCCTCTCCTATCCTTCTCACACATCAATCCAATAGCTCTGCTATGTCAGGAATAGTAGCAGAAACAAACACATCCAACCGCAAAATGCCATCATAGAACTATTGCAACTCAACGGAAAGACTTTGACTTATCCGCAAAGGAGTGCCCGTGAAAGAAGTGCCTAGCAGGCCTAGCATGCTAAGACAAGAAACATCCATGAGAAAGGAGGAAGAAACACATTCTGGGAGTCTGGGAGCCCAAGCGAATAAGGAAATGCAACGAAAACACATGATCGTCTACCATCATGTACCAAAGCAGACCGTTGCTTTGCGTTGTTCTTCCCTGAGCAGCCGCTGACCCCTACGCCCTACCCCAGCCAGTCAAACTATGACTTCTCAGGGCGAAGCCAGGGTCATGATCACATCAGATACATCAGACATGTCTGACCGCGTCTGACCCACCCAACTGACTCTACGCAAGTGACTTTTGCAGGAGTCCAGGTAGACATGTTACACTTGCAGGGTGTTTGCTTTAGCTGCTTCCGGAAGGCACAGCACTGGTGATATGAAAGCTAAATAGCTGACAGAAAACTTGAAGCTGGCAAGCTGTAGTGAAACCCTGCCGGAACTTGTTTGTAGGCTCCTCTATGGCTTTGGGTGATTTGAACACTGAAAGCTGCAGGACCTCCACATCGCAATGGCTCCCAACCTGAAGCAGAGTTTCATAGTTCGTACAATTCCATTCAATGATAGGGTGCAGGAATGAGACGTTTGAGGGCTTGATATGGTTTGATAGAGAGCAGCCCTTTAAGTTTTACGTTGATCACCACACTTCCAAGCGCGTTGTCAACATCATGAACGCGAACCCGTGCGAGACAGGTGGCAATGCCTTGAACTTGGCAGACACTTCTGGCAAATGTTGATGGCAATAAATGGCCTATTAAAATCCAGCTGTGAAAGGCCAACAAGTAAACATGCCTATGAATCACAAGATCGGAAAACCATCGCCCAAACGACTTCCAATAATTATAGTGAAATATTGCAGTGATGTAATGATTAATACAATTGTCTCCATTTCTACCTCATTTCATGCACATTGCAATCCTGCAAATAAGGCCTTTACAAAATCCACCTGAACGATGCACGCTGATTTTTCTCCTGCAAGCTGTCATCTGTCCAACGTTGGATCTCGACTGGCCTCAAACCGGCAGCTCGTTACTATATGAAGGCGGATTTTCCTGCTAACGTTCCAGCACATGTTGGAGCACATGTTGGCGTACACTGCCTGTACTATGCGCAGGAATATTCATCCATGCAGAATCTATCTGAATCTATCTACTAATCTATCAGTCTTTGCAACAATTTAGCTATAGTAGCTCATTTCATCTGGTCCATTTTTCGTGTAGCTCTCTATTCGTCAACCTATCAAATTATATACATACAGCTGAAGCAACGGCAATGAGCAAACAGCGGGGTAGAGTGCTCCAGTCACGGAGATGCGAGGGCAAGAAACTAGGAATGCACATTGAGAATTCTGGTTGTGGGCCAAAGACTGGACATGACTGGACACTTCTTGCAACTGTGAAACAACGAAAAAAAGCACGGACCATTGTCAAGGCTTAACCGTTAAACCGTTGAGCCCATATGCATACCAAACCTACGGGAGCGCAATGCCCCCCCCATCCTAAACATCCAACCTGCAAGAACGCGCTAAAAATTCAAAGAATTGCATTGATTGAAGTCATTTGAAGTCAGTTGAAGTACATCTTCCAACAGTCTTGACATGATATTGAAGTATACTGTCATTTTCTTTGAAGTATATTGAAGTTTCAAGCTGGCGACGAGTTGATCGAAACGTCGAACTGCAACTGCTCGCTGCTGATCCCATCACCTGTGTGTCTTCTGTCTGCACCGTCATGCACCGTCATGCACCGTCATACTGCCCTCAAGGTTTGACATAAAACCAGATCTTACCAAACAAGAGCTTGACAAGACCCGCACAACACAGTTGCTATATGTTGCAATGCTTTTGCCGTGACTAGTGAACTAGTGGGACCTTTCCATAGGACTCATGCAACTCAACTTTGTCTGTCATTTTGACATTGTGATGAATACTGGGTATGCAGAATCTTCTCGCCTTCTTCTCTTCATGTGCCAGTTTTTCGATCAAAGAAGACCCTGCGACCTTCCAATGAGCTGGTTGGACTGCAAGCACAATGTTGAATCAGCTGTGTCAAAGACAACTCTGAGAATTGAACTTTGATGAGTCCCGGCCATCAACCAGTATGTTCCGGCCATCTTCAACCACTATGCCTATGACATCCTACTCTCAGATTGTGGCAAGCAACACCTCTGACATTCTATGATTTGCCCCCATCTTGCAGCTTTGCCGCCAAATGTCCACATACGCTGGTGTTCAAATGGAGAAACTTCTCATGGCCAAACAAACCGAAGAAACACATACCCCAGCCAGCGCACCCTTTCACAAACACGTCGCTGGCTGCCAAGGCCAAAGTAGTTTCAAGTTTTTGGGAAGCAAAAGAGCGGAAGGTCGTGTGTCGTTCCGCTGTCTTAGCATATCGTTCTCGAAGATCTGCCACTGCTGCCACTGCGTTCAAAGTGTTGCCCTGCCCACGAGGTTCATGACGTTGACGCCCTTCACCGATCGAAGTAGCTTGTATCATGTGCCTCTTGGGACACGCGGCACTTGCCTCGCTGGCGCTGCCGTCCTTTTCTAATCCAGGGCCAAACTCAGCAAACTCAGCAAACTCAGGGATCTGACCACTTTGCAAGAGCCAAGGTGAGGGCAGAATCTCATCGAATGACGCACCCAGTTTTCGAAGTTCGGCCTTCAACCTTTGCTGCACCTCTTGGGGCAGCATCTTGTGCAAATCGAAACGCTCCCGTAAATCGCCCCTTGCTGTGACTTCTAATGGCTGGCCTTTCTTCACTTCCAAGACTTGCCAAGAATCGCGACATTTATCCAGGCTGTCCAACACTTTGTCACTTGAAAACACACTGCGAGATGTCGTGGCGGATTTTGATACAGCTTCCGACTTGCCAGAAGGAGCAGTTTCAACTTTCTCAAATGTTTCGCTGTTGGCAGCTTTCAGGACACTCCCCATCCATCGCCAAAAGAGTTCCTCTTTCTTTACATGCGAGGACCTGGATTCAATATCAGCTTCCAGTTCTTGAATGTGTTCTGACAAAAGGGCTGGACGCTCTAAAACAAAGAGTTCGTACTGCGTGGGCGGAGCAGGTGGCGTCTTCGGTTTGATCGGATTGGTTGGATTTGTCATAGCCATAGCTCTCTCGACGCTTTGGCAGGCTCTCGTGTGCAGCTTTTGCAAGACATCAAGGCGATGCGCATCCAGGTGTTGCAACCTTCTCATTTCGTTCTGCCACTTGGTGTAAATTTGAAGGACGTGAATGGAAGTATTTTTCTCTCGTGCAGCTTCACATCCAATACTTTGATGGCAGTTTGAAGTCGCTTTCTCCTCCTTCTGACTCCTGTCACTTCTGTCCGGAACACAGGAAATGTCTGGCGGATAGGGCGCCAGCTTACCGTGAGCAGAGAGCAAATCCATTGTGTCCAAGAGAAACCCAAGTGCCAATAGCAATTCGCGACTGCCACTCTCTGAAGGATGAGCCTGAGCGTTCTGAGCCTGATTCAGATTGTTCTCAGAGCTTTGGACAGCAAGTTTGTCGGCCCGTGGATATCCCAAGGCTGAAAGGGAATAAATGGCGGCATATTTAGGAATAAATGCTGGAAGCTGAAGACTTTGGTTAGTCTCGGGTTGCTCGTGCAAACCCTTGGAATTTGTTGGCATATCTCTTTGTAGCTCCAACAGTTGGATTATTAAAGCCCACATCCTAGGCATCACAGTTGGGTCATCATGTTTTGCGCGACGCATGCACTCAGCATCCATGTCGATGTCCGGCAGCTTTTTGCGCAATGTTTCACACACAAATTCGAGTGCTGCCCGGGTCTCAGCTGCATCAGCCATCTCCTGATCGCTCACGTGATAAGTCGAGGTGCGAGCACGAGATACAATGAAGGCAAGACATGGCGAGAGTTGTGGTGTCGGATTGAAGGCACCTGCTTGGCAAAGGCGTGCAAATATCTGGTGCAAATTCATTACAACAAAGATCAACAAAGTGTTCATGTTTCTGCTCGGTATTTCTCTTCAAGCAAGTCGCCTGCCTTCTTTGTTCTGGCTTGGCACAGTTGGCGTGCTGTTCCTTGACTAAGGATTTCCATGTTTAATTTGCCACAATCAGGCATAGCACATCTGCATTGAGCCAATCAAATTTCAAAACATTTCAGATTAGCAGGTGGACCATGCATTCATACGTATTCCTTGGTTTTCTGTCTGCCATCCTGAACCAAGAGAAGTAACGCCTTCTACCCTTGTATCAAATTGGGAAAGCAACTGCCACAACCAGCACTACCTGTATCAACTTCGGCCCCGTCTTGCGGGACAAACCAATCTTGATGTCAGCATCAATGTCTGGTGCCAATTCAAAGCGTTCCTTGAATTGTGCACACTGTGCACCCATCTTTATTTATTTTCTGGATTCGGAAATTCGGAAGATGCGCCATAATACTATACTTGATAGTTCAACTTTCCTTCCTCCGTTCCTCTCTCTATGCGGCTTGCCTGCGCTCTAAGGATCAAATCCTGGCATACGTTGCCCATGACATGTCACCAGGTTGATGCAAAAATAGGACTGTAAGTAAAAACGGTCTGCCATGTCACTGCGCTGTTTTGGGTTCAGATGCACTGGTCAAATATACCCAAAAAAACATGAATCTTCCAATCTCGAGTTCAAGTCCAATAACATTCAAATTTGGTTTTGTCTTCTTAACTTGATTCAAAATAATGATCTTTGCTGGGTGACGGGCATAATACAGCTCGAGGCGACCGGCAGGGAACCTCCTGAAAGGACGGAAGAAACATGCGATTTTTTTCATTTTTTCTGCCCAAAATCAAAGCAAAGACTGTCAACGGCAAACTTGAAGGGAAAATGGGAAAAGTGCCTCACACTGGTCAAGGGTTCCTAATAGGTTCCTGAGCTACCAGAAGGTTTTGAGATGTGGCGAAAAGTAGGCAAGGCTATATCCCGAATCACGACAGCATGAAATGCATTC
>CAMXCT020005327.1:2500-18398 GCA_947184155.2 Cladocopium goreaui | reverse complement strand
CGCTCTTTTGATCCTTTATTGACCTTCTGGAGTCTTGTCAAGTTCGATCTGGATTCTTTGTCTGCACTCAGCATTGTGAGCTCGGCTTGGCATCTCAAGTATTGCTGCTTCACATCCAGGACACAAAGGTGTGTGCCCATGCTTTTCCAAGTCATTCTTGGTGACATAGAGGTTCCTTGGGATCACTTCTTGCACTGCAGGCCTTTCACGAGGCGCTGCAACATCGGGAAGGGCGATCCTCAGTCCACCATGTTCTCGTTCTTGCAACCTCCAAGGAAGGCCACGTAGCGAGTCAAACTGATCATGTTTGAACTGATCGTCAGGTGGGCGTCGATGGATCGAGTTCCCCTTCATGATTCCACGTTCCGTCATGACAAAGACGTCTGAATTTCTGTTTCCAGTTCCAACGTACATCCCAATGGATACCCTTGGAGCAAGGTCATTTCTCTTGCCCCCACGATTGGCCCTCGGCCTATACAGGATGCTTTCACCGAACCTCACAAGCGGAATCCGCCATTTTCGTCCATAGGTCCGCTCAAAAGCGGTCTTTCCATCAGTACCTACTCGGTATCTCGTCAAGAGAAAGGCAGCATGCCGCGGGAGCCAAACCAAAAGTGGATGGCCCGGATCTACCTTCCTTTCCAGCTTGAACTCCAGGTCGCTGAGGAGAGCACGACATTGTCGTTTTATCTCTCGCACTCCCACTTCGATAAACCCATTGGCTTGATGGTCTTCTACTGGGGTTTCCACCAAGTGCACTTCGATGTGGGTCTTTATCTCCTTAACCTTCTGTTTAAGGGATACCAAGGAGGGTTCACCGTCAGACTTAAGGATTACCTTATTAAAACCAGCATCATCCAAAACTCCCCCAAGCCACGCGATTGCGAACGCATCCGCCCCTTTTCCCGGGAGAACGCTCGCCCAAAATCTCTTGGTCTTGTGGCACTTCACCACAATGCTCGGAAGGGTCGCCTCATCCGCAACCTGGTCCTGGTTCATATAGAAGTAGTCCAGGCTCAGCGTGGGCAACTGCGTTTCTGGCTCATCAAGTTCCTTAGGCACATGGCGATCAGCAGTCACACGTGCCCTTTTGCAGTGCAAGCACCAGCTCCGATGGACAACATGTCCAGTGCTTTCATGTTCGTCAACTTCAGCTTGGGATGGTTGATGTGGTTCTTTCTTCACAATGGCTTTCCTCTGTTCTTCACCGATTTCCAAATCAACTTCATCTTCAAAGGCATCTGCTCCGGCTGAAGCAGCTGGAACATCGCCTGAGGACCCTGCTCCGGCCGAAGCGGCTGAAACATCGCCTCCATCTTCCATGGCATCGGCTCCGGCTGAAACAGCTGGATCCTCGCCAACAGCGTTGATTTGTGGTCTTACTCCTCTTGAGGATGCCCCTGAAAAGGTGACACCCAATAGTCCAACACATAGATGCCTCGGCGATTGTGCACAATGGGCATTGAATCGCCATAATCTCGGATCAGATCTTTCATGGCCTTCGAATAGGCCCGTCCCGCAGGAGTGTTTCTTGGGATCAATCTCCCCGAAGATGGTCCAAGGGCGATGTGGTAGTTCTTGGCGATCTCGGAACCTGAAAGAAGTGGCCGATGCACATCTGCAACTCGGCAATCGATTGGGATCTTGTTGCCAGATTCGTCGTATCCCACCAGCTTCACACTTCCCTGATCTTCGATGGGTTCCGCATTGGCTGCCTTGTAGCTTGCTCCATTGGACTCGCTCCTCGGGTAGTCCTTGGCGAAGTCAAGTGGTACTGCAGTGATGGCAGCACCGGTGTCGATGTTCAACTCTGCTCGTTCCCATTTTCGCCAGTCGTCAGAGGCCCCCAAGCTGTAGACTGCAGCAGGAGCCGATCCAGCTCCACCATCGGGGTCTCCTCTGCCTGGTCGGTCTCGAGGCTCATCAGGCTCTTCGATGTAGACCTCTTCCATTTCATCATCATCTTCATCTGCGTTCACTTCAGTGTTTTCCTTCAGAACCAAGGCTGGTCGGTTCTTCCTCGCCATCTTGCGCGCCACATTGCGGTTGCGATTCTTCTTCACCCTGTACCCAACGCTTCGAACACGCTTGGTCATGGGTTTCTTCTTGGGGTCCTTCTGCAGCAACTTGGCCTCGTCGTCCGGGAACTGCCTCAAGGTTTTCCGCTCTTCCGCTGAAAACTCTATCACTGTGCTCTGACCAGCTTTGCCCACAACCACCGTCTCGATGCCCGCATCCAAGTTGTCTTCATCCTCGATTCTCACTATGCCTTCTGGATTTTCTGGGTTGTCAAAGCGTTCATGCCATTCTTTGTCAAGTCGAATCCTTTCAGCCGCACGTGCCTTGACTCCTCCACGTCGGTGGACGATTGCACGTCTTCTCAAACGTTCATTTCTCCAGGCCACATTGTGTGCAACACCTTTGGCAATCTCGGCATGGTATCTCGAGTCGTGGAAAGAAGGATCGCTGATGTTCTGCTTTGTGATGTGCGGTGCCTTGACAGATCTAGTCCTCAAAGCCGCTAACATCGCATCTGCCTGGCCATCTCCTGAACCAGGATCTTCTTCTTGGACTTTGCGGATTTGTGAACTCAGCGCAGCCTTCAGCATCTGGACAAGTCGAGAACCTGAAGTCGAAGCTGCCGATGATGCCTTGACAGGTGGTGGTGGCTTCGCCTGAGAGCTTTGCCATCCCGGTGGTGGACATGGCGGAGTCTTGGGTGAAGCTACTTGGCTTTGCCATCCTGGTGGTGGTCCTGGTGGAGTCTTGGGCGAGGCTATCGGCTGTTGTGGAGGTGATGCAGGCCATGCTATAGGGGTCGGTGGTGTCTTTGGCAAAGGTGTAGAGCTACGAAGAAGTTCTTCTGGAGTCTGTGGCCCATGCCTCAACCTTCTCCTTGGTGGTGGTGTCATCGAAGTCATTCGAAAGCGTCGGAGTGCTGACTCCGGAGTGACTGGCCCTGATCTGCTTGCTTTGCCTCTCTTTGGTGCTGAGCTCTTTGGACTTCTGCCCCTCTTGGGTCTTCCCTGTGGCGTTCGAGGTGCCTTGGAAGACGCGGACTTGGATGTAGTGGTCTCGTGCTCGGTGACCTCCTCCAGTCGAAGCGACCGAAGGGGTCTTGAGCCACTCGATCCACTCGGTCCATCATAGTCGGGGTCGTCCCACTCTTCAGGCCATGACGCACGTGGGTGAGGCAAAGAAAACCACCTTCTGCGACTTGTCGAGGCTTCCGACTCCTCGGACTCGGGATCGACCTGGAAACTTTCGTCGTCATCCTCGTCATGTGGTGGCCCATCAACGCCATAGAGCGTTAAACCATTTGCTGCTTGTTGACCATCGTCGCCATCAGCTGCGTCCCAGTCTTCTGCTTCTGGTTCACCTTGTTCGACATTGTTCACAGATTTGCCTCCTTTGGGCTTCTGCTTGTGCTTTCCGGGGCTGCCTTTGCCCTTGCCCTTGTCCTTATTCTGATTGCTGTTGCCTTTGCCACCCGTCCCCTTATGTTTGGGGCCTCCAGGTGCCCAGCAATCTGCCCGCAGATGTCCTGGGCGTCCGCAGTTGTGACATGTTCTCTTCTCAGCTGTTGCATTTCCCTTTCCAGGTTTTCCTCCAGCTCCCTTCTTGCCCTTACCTTTTCCCTTCGCATCTTTTCCAAAGCTTCCGACATCCATAGGATCGTCCCCACGGCCATGTGCGTCGTAGGGCTGGCTATTCACCACCTTGATCTTGTTGCCGGTGGCATGTTCCACATAGGACTGGATCTCGGACAGCATGGACTCGAACGTCTTGAAGCGATCTCGATTGAGAACGAGATGACGCTCGAGCTCTGCCGGCACCAATCGTTCAATCACGTTGATCTTGATGTCTTCTGCCAACATCGTTCGGTTGCCAGATGCGTCTTTGCGACGTTCATAAAGTCTGATGCTGTCAAGAAGCTTCTCCAGGTTGGACGGCAAATCTTCCATCTTGGATCGAGCCGGTGACAAGATTGCATTGAGGAGAGCGCGTTTGCGACCACCAGTGGATGGGTCGTACCTCCGCGTGAGCTTTCTCCAGCTTTCGATGCCGCATTCCCCGGTGTTCAGCACGATGTCAAAGGGCTCACGCTCTGTCAGCATTAGCAGCGCGTCCCAAAGCTCGCGTCTCAATTCACTGATGTTCGACACCTGGTCAATGGCATCTGCTTGACTCCCAAAAGCCTTGTCGATGTCATCTGCAGTGATTGCATGATCGCAATCTTCGGCCCAAACCAGAATCTCACGAAGGTCTTTGCGAACACTTGCAAGATAGGAGGACGTCTTGATTTTCCATGACAAGAATCTTTCGGCTGTCCCATCAAACTTGTCGGGCTTGCCAAGGCCCTTGTTGTCGACCAACCGGACTTGTTCTTTCGATCTAAGGGCGTCCACAAGCTCCTTTTGTGACTGCACCAACTGTGCCAGTGCACTGCCAGGTCCAGCTGAAGCAGCCGAACCGGCACCAAAAGAAGCGACCTGTGCTGTCAGTTCAGCTTCTCGGCCTCTTAGTCGATTGACCTCGGTCTGTAGTTCCTGGAGCGACTGGAGGACCTGTGCCGCTTGTTGTTGGTCCATTGCTAAGACCCTGGAGCGTATCGCTCCGCTACCATGAACGGAGAATATGCAACTCGCTATTTTAGCAGCGGTGTTCTTGAGCCAAAGGTTGGCGTAGCAACTAGTGAGAACCCTATATCCCGTCAATACATATTATATCTACATATTTGATATCATTCACATACAAAGCATATATTTCACACAGAGTGCACCTTACACACTATAGTAGCACACTCGGTCGCTTTCCGGGGCGTCCCCCACATAGGGGGGTGATGACGGGATTCTGGAATCCCGTCACGTTTTTTGGCTATGCTCCCTTTACGGGGGAGCCGAGTTGTCAGCCCCTGGCAAGATCTATAGTTAGAATATCCCTGAAAAGGTCCCGGTTGGAAAAACAATCACATGTTGTCAAAGACAATTTTCTTAATTGGATTATACCCAGTGGTATTTAACAACATGTGCTATATCAATATATTATCCAAAGTGGTATTATAATTTATGGATTCTGAAAATACCTTTTGGGCTGTATTCAAAACCACTGTTGGTTCATGATCTTATATAGAGTTTGACTATCCAACAGTTTATATCTACGTTCGAATTCAAAATCTCCAGGAGGTCCGGTGAGCACACCAACTCAATTACAAAATTGCACATCTTCAATTATCAATTATCAATTTTGTAGGGGTGATCATTTTACCCACACCCATTCCTTTATTTTTTTTTCCTTTATTGGGTTTGACTATTTGGGCATCCCGGGAACCAAAAATACCATTGCCAAAGAATCTACAACACATGGAATGGTTTTTGGAAACCTGCCGTTGTTAGCAGAATGCAGTAGGGAGGGGTCAGCACAGTGGTTGATACCATAGATAGAATATGAAAGAATATAGAAGAATATGGGGATGGATCAAAACCTTCTGTCCCAATTACACCCAATTCTATACAGATTACTTTTTAAAGTAGCTGGTTTTGATCGATGTCCAAATTCAAAATCTCCAGGAGGTCCGGTGAGCACACCAACTCAATTACAAAATTTCACATCTTAAATAATCAACTATCAATTTTGTAGGGATGATATTTGGACTCACACCCATTCCTTTATTGGGTTTGACTATTTGTGCATCCCGGGAACCAAAAATACCATTGCCAAAGAATCTACAACACATGGAATGGTTTTTGGAAACCTGCCGTTGTTAGCAGAATGCAGTAGGGAGGGGTCAGCACAGTGGTTGATACCATAGATAGAATATGAAGGAATATAGAAGAATATGGGGATGGATCAAAACCTTCTGTCCCAATTACACCCAATTCTATACAGATTACTTTTTAAAGTATCCGATTTTGATCGATGTCCAAATTCAAAATCTCCAGGAGGTCCGGTGAGCACACTGTAGCTAAATGGGTACGGGTCAAATTTGGCCCCAGCTCAATTTCAAAATTTCACATCTTAAAAAATCAACTATCAATTTTGGGGTGTGATAATTTGACCCACGCCCATTCCTTTCTTGGATTTGACTATTGAATACCACTGCCAAAGGATCTATATTTCTGGGAACCACCAGCAACAGTGACAATTTCTTTGGAAGATTTTGGGCTGAAATTCGCATGCCAGAACCTAATACACCAGCATAATGACAACATTTGGTAGTCATTCCAAAGGCCCAAACAACCAAATCACAAGCTAAATGACCGCTTTTGTGATCATTTTTGAGGGACCTTTTTTTTACCAATCATCGACCCGGATTTTTGAGCCATTTTGGGATTCTATCTATAGGTTTTTTTCAGACCCTTTTTTTTTTTGAAATTCCAGAGATTCTATCTACTTCAGGATGGTTATATATATATATATATATTTATGTATGAATATATATATATATATATATATGTATGTATATATGTATATAAACGCCGTTGGCCAAGTCAAATCCGTCAAGATCAGTTTTTTTTTAGCACTCCAATCAGTTTTAGGGGAACCCCCCCAGCGGGTTGGTTCTATCATGTTCTATCCACATCCATTTGTGTACCCCAATCGGTCATATCCCCACTCTCATCTAATTAAGTTGGTTAAAGCAAACAACATCCGCTCAGTATTTTTTGAGGATGCATAGTAGATGGTTGTAAGTGGATACCGCGGAAAATAGCCATGGACACTTTTCGCAGTTGTAAATGAGACAACCTGCAGTTATATGGGGTTGTCCATTATTTTCCCGCAAATCAGTGGTTGATCATCATTGTGTATCTTCAATTTGCTATATATTGAAGGTAAATCACTATACCAGGGTAGCAGGATTAATTGATCCACACCATTTCATTTCGGGTTAGACAGTTATAAATCCGTGATGTCAAAGTGCATGGTTTGATTATTGCGGAATTTTCTGCATTTTGAACCTTCCGATGTACTTCGGTTACGGATATCCCAAAAATGCAAGTCGATGAACATCGGCAAAAATCATGTTTTACGGTTTTTAAAGCATAGGATTTCAGACAGTTTCCCTAAACAGTTTCTAAATTCTTCAGCCCAAGCACCTGGCTGCCAATCTCTGCAGCTTTCTGAGCTTCTAAGTACAAGGATCGCGCCTGATACCGGAGGACAAGAAAAGTGGGGGTAGAGTTTACTGCCATTGTATAGATAAATAAATATATACATATACATGCATTCATTACATTACATTACGTTACATTACATTACATACATACGTATATCTATATTGATACATATGTGTATATGTGTATACATACATATGAATATCTATGTGTATATACATATATATATATGGTGATCTTTATTGGTATATCATGGGGAAATAATAATAATAAGTACATCATCAAGCATAATGTAATTAAGTAATCACCACAACTTAATGGGTTTCAGGTTTCAATGGGGATATCACCAATCATATGGGGATATCATAGGTAAAATGGGACTTGGTGGGGATATTCATGGTATAATCAAACCCTTCCCGCAGTTAACATTAAACACCCCCCAAACCAAATCATGGAAGAAATATAGAGAGTAACTAAGGTTAGGGGGATATATATATATATAGGAATAATGGTATGTTGACTTGAATATGAAGATTATATATGTGTGGATATAAAACCAACACATTACCAACACTACGGTGCAATCCCATGGGTTTTGGTACTCTTAGGTTTGCCCGGTTTGCCCAAAAATGTCATAGGAAATCATGGTAAAGCACCGAAAGTGTGTTCGCTTGATTTTCAGACAAATCCTTGCCCAATTGTTTTTTTGGGCTTACCCGATTCGAAGATGGGGGACACCAGCTTCATGACCAATGTGCAAAGTACTGATAGGAAAAAATAGTCTAAATGTATCTCATCTCGTTATACTGGTTGGTTAGTAAATATTCCTATCATGGATCATAATCATCCCAAATAAAACAGGTGGCACAATCCCCTACATTAACCCATCAGAGGTATTCTTAATGGCTCAGACTACTGGACAGGTGAATCAGCACTCCAGAGATCCACTGCGTGGATCCACTGCGTGTCGTATTACCCATGACAAATGGCCATTTGTTATGGGGACTCTCCATTTTCAGAGCCATGTCACATTGTTTCCTTCATGATATCCCTGTATCTTCCCATCCCGTCATATATATCCAATTGCATGGTGTTCATTGAATCCCTATTTACCTAGCTGTTCTCCATTTACCCTCTGGTAATTTGAAGTAGCTATTGAAAATGGCCATGTATAGTGAGTTTTCCCATTAAAAATTGTGATTTTCCAAAATTATGTTACGTATATTTAGCAGAAGCTATTTTTGCTGAAATCCCCCATTTTTCTATGGGATGTTTTTTGCAGCGCCCAAATTTTTGCTTTTCCGTGTTTTCATGAGCAACTCCAGGCCTCGACTGCTTCACCTTTCCGGTTCAGCCGATCAGCTTCACTCAGCTTGAACCTCCATTCAAGGAAGCCATGGTTGAAGGGAAAATCTACAGGAAACCATGGATCAAAAATTTGGTATTCTTGTAAGTTGTCCCGTAAACCAATCCAATGAATGAGATCCGCAATGTTGTGGCCAGAGATGGGGGGAACTGAATATGGTTAACTTTTTAGTTACTATGATGAATAGCCTATTTCTGTAATCATGTTTCCGAACATGAGATCCGCAAAATGTAATGAATGTTCGACAACCAGTTGAATGGGATATGGTTCATAGTCTCATGATTGGTTATCCATGGTTAGTTCCACCACCATGGTTCCAGGTTCCAAAGAGTTGGTTTCATCCAGTACATCCACCATGGTTTGGCTTACGGGTGCTCAATATCCACGGGGAAATGGATTAGTTCTCTGTCCCTATCTCTGTGGATCTCTATGAATATGTACTGTCTATATCGTTCTATCTATCCAAGTATCTACCTAGTTGATTCCATCCTATTCTATGTGGATCCTATTCTATCGACAGATGTCAAACTATTAAAGTGTAAATCTACAAAGTATGTATATGTAACATATTGTGGCTATAGGTGGAAATGTTGGAGCCCCCAGTTATTGGTGATGTTCATACTCCTGTTAAAAGATAAATATCTGTTGTAAATCGGCATGGAACCGGCCAATATAGCAAACCCCAAAAAAGACAGAAACATACCAGAAAACCTACAAAGGTAAGTGTCAAAAATGTGTAAGCACAACTTCATCATGGCTTCTTTAATCTACTATCCAACCTACTTCAAAGAGTGCTGTTCCTCATCATACAATGTGGTGACCCCAGTTATAAGTTGGTTTATAAACCCTATTGACTGGGGATTTATATATATATATATACAGAATATATATATATATATATACCTTAAATTCAGCAGTCTGTAGTAGTTCTGAAGCAACTTAGCTACCAGACACCAGCTTGTACCGCTTGAGCAGTTCCAGTGGATACAGAAACCCATAGTCAGATGGGCCATCAAAATTCATGGAGGTTTAAATCCATGCTACCAATAAACATCACCACAATTCGAGGTGATTTTAGCATAACTCTCATGAAAATTTTCGCATTAAACAAAAGAAAAACGCAAATTTCTTGCATGTTTGCCACATTAAAAAGCCCACATGTCCGGAAAAACAGATGGGCTGGCTTGGATACCGTTAAATCATCATTTGCCTACTGGTTGTTTTCAATGTCTTTCATGGGATGGTCCTCCATGAATCAACCAACCAATGGGAAAAGGATATCCATGCTAAAAACACATGATAGATTGTGATAACCCCCGCAATCTCTATATATATATACATATATATACATATAATTTCGCTAGAATAACCTCATACAATCATCAACCAGCCATCAAATTATCAACTATCTCCGCATCTGTTTTGATGGTTTTCCAGTGATAACCCCAAGACAATGATGCTCAAAACATGTAAAAACCCCGCATGTGTCATAGTTAAGCAATAATTAATCATCAATCAACAAGGGGTTTTGAACATTGCTCAAGTCAAGTAGCCATGGGTTGTGATAATCGCCCAAATCTACATACAAATATACACATATACATATATACGCATACATACATACACATATACATATATACACATACAAATACATGTGTATATAAATATTCAAAAAAAATAAAAATATACATATATACACCTATACATAAGTGCATAAATACAAATATATATATATATATACATATGTACATATATACATATATGCATGTTTACATTAAAAAAACATATTTACACATACATATATACATATTTACATATTTACATATATACATATATACATATATACATATACACATATATACATATAAATATACATATACATATATACATATATACATATATACATATATACATATATACATATATACATATATACATATATACATATATACATATATACACATATACATATATACATATATACACATATACATAAATGCAAAAATACATATATATATATGTACATATGTGCATGTTTACATATTTAAAATATATATATATATATATATATTTACATATACATATATACATATATACATGTATACATATATACATATACATATATATATATACATATTTACAAATATACATATATACATATATACAAATATACATATATATACACATATACATATACACTTATATACATATACATATATACATATATACATATATACACGTATACATATTTACATGTTTACATATTTACATATTTACATATTCACATATTTACATACATACATACTTACATATATGCATATATGCATATATGCTATACATAAATACATAAATACATATATACACATTTACAAATACATGTGGATATACATATAAATATATTTACACATATATGCATATAGATACACATTGGATAGTATAACCCCATATAACCATCATTGGCAGCGACCGCCCTGAGAGCCCTCACTTCACCGCATCAAAGATGCAGGCGATGTTGCTGGGCGCAGATGCAGTGAGGCTTCGCCTAACCGAAAAACTCGAAGAACTTAGGTTTTTCAAAGCGGAAACGAAGATCAAATTTCAGCAAACCTTAAGTTTAAACCACGAATATGGCAGAAGAAAATGCGTATAGCTTTCCAAAATATTGCGGATTTTTCGATATTGGCAAGTGAGATGGGTATGGGTCAAAGTTGGGTACCCAAAACATAGGATGGTTTACTACTAGAAACAACCAAAACCAATGGCTCTGGGAATCTAGCATTGAATTTTTAATCCGCAGGGACAATGCCATAAACTGTTTCCACAAAGGTACGGTGAACGAAAATGATGAGAAAGGAGCGAAACCGATTCCCGACACGGCCGGTCTAAAAGTTGCTGGCTAAGTTAATATCTGTCAAAGTTCCAACGATTGCTGAAGTACTACCATTTGTCAAACAATACTTAATACACGATTAGAAAGTACTTAACAGTACTGTTTCACAAACCTTACCCTCTGGTAAATTAACATAGCCATGGAAAATCACAATCTTTAACAGGCAAATCAATTAAATCAACTATTTCTATGGGCGAAGGTAAGTGGCATCCACTTAGGAACGATGGAAATTTCCACTCGATGGATCCGTGCCTCAAAGGTCTGAGAGGAAGCATTGCCGCACTGACCTAAGGCTGGCCATCGGCAAGTTATAAGCTGGGAAAATCCGAAAAACGTTTTAAGTCCGATTGGGAAGATGGAGAATGATTAACTTATGGTATCTCAGTACTTATTATTAATCTTACTTATATGATGATTAACGGCTGGACTACTTTGCTAATTGTATTCTGAAATATTAAACAGAATATGGAGAATGATGAGTAACTATCGGATTTGCGGGGAGCCTATTTTTATGGACGAAATCATGGAAAATCATCAATAAATGGTCGAATTCCATATTTGCCAACTTCCACTGGGTTTGTAGAAAGGGCCGGCCAGGGATTGCCATCCAAATCTTTGGGGACTTGTTGTAAATGTTCCCTTCAGCAAGCGGTACGGTTAGTATATAACATATCTCTATCCCCGTTTTTGGGGAACCTCTAATCTGTTTAGTCTCTAATCATGCCAAAAAACGTCAAGGACTCTAAAAGAAGGTACCAAATAAACCAAAAAATCGCAGAGATGGCTTTGTTTGGGAGGTACATCCGCATGTCAGTTCGTGACCTGATGCTTGCGGTTAATGTCCTCGTGATCCAGTGTGTGAGGACGCTCCAGCCCAGCGTCTTCTGATTGGCCTTTTGGAAGGCTTTTTGCTGACGCACCACGCGCCGCCGTTCGCGGCGGTAGCCGTCCAGCACCTCCTGCGTGCTTAGGTCGCCAATTAAGGATGCTACTTGAGAATTTTGAAATGGGCTCACCGCACAACGCAATCTGTAGCATGTGACATAACCTTCTGATCTGCACCTCCATTGGACTGATGTTGTTGAGGTCGTGCACATCGCACAATGAATCTTTACTTCCCAGCACTCGTGCCAACTAATTCTGAAACTGCCCTCTCAGCATCAGTATGCAAAACACCAGAACTGGTGGAAGATGCAAGTCCAAAATGGTCAAGCCATTTGCAAGTTGAATTCTTCACCTTCCTAGTTTCCGGTGTCACAACCACATGCCCAATACAATTTTGTGGACAATTCCGTAAAAACCTGGCTTATATAACCCCATCTTGTTGTTTCACAGATCAGATCTCAGAGTCCAACGGCTCGAATTTCCCCCAGAACAGAACTACGCCGCACCTCCATTTTCACTTGGTTTACAAACTTCAGATTTGAAACCATCAAAAGCATCCTCTGATATGACATTTATCTTGGGTAAGGCTCTCAAGTCCCCAAAGCAAATAAACATCGAGCTAAATCGAGCTGCATGTCCGGGGTCCTGTGCTGTTTGGCGCCTTTGTTGCTGGTGGTTTCGCGGTGGGTGCTGCCGAGTCTCCGTTAGGAGCTGGCTTGCACGGTCCGCGAGAACCGTTGTTGGCGCGTCTGACTCTGTTCTCACGGCCGTTGTGCAGGGCACGCAGCTGGCAAGCCTCCACCTGCGGCACTGGTTCTTGTTTTTTTCTGCGGCGGTCGTGTCTGTCTTGGCTTCTTTGCAGCTGCGCTTTTTGGTCTCATTCAATGAGTCCATTGTTTGTCGGCTTGGCCCCTCCTCTGTTTGTCCTTGGTCCTTTGCGGCTGCGAAAACTTCCAGTCTTCAGGGAACCCCAACTGTCTGAAATTTGGAAAAAACATGGATTCACAATGCCAATCTCAGATTTCACCATTCATTTCCCCGAATATTCGAATATTGCAACGTTGGATTCTCCACTCATTCGATTGTTAGAAAAAAAAAAGATCATTCGGGCACAAGCCCAAACCCATGGGATCCGCTGGTGAACCCAAAAATAACTGCGATCTATGGATATTCATCCTTCCCGTTTATGGCATTGAGTGGGTTTGGCTTGGAGGACAATCCCACAGATCCTAAGTGGTAAGCACAGACCATAGATGTTTTAATAGTTTTAAGCCATCTATATATATATGTATATATATATATGTATATATATATATGTATATATATATATATATGTGGGATAAGCCACGATGGGATAAGCCATCTGAAAAAAGGGACCTTTCTAAATCGGGGACGACCAACGATCACCCAGGAGGTTACTGGAGCAACGATCCGTGGGCTGGTTGAGAACGGATTTCCATGGATTTCCCACTTCATCATTATGACAATCCCCAACAAACATCCAGGGTAGCACAACCCCCATCATCATTAATCAACCAACAGGGGTTTCGAACATTGCTCAAGTAGCCATGGTTTATATGGGGCTTCACGGAGACTTCAGCAACTAAAAAAAGTTGGGACATGGGACATATCACCACGAGGATCATCGCACTGATAGAAAAAAGCCTGGTGATCCGGTGATCCTAAGTCCGCATTCAGTAGATGATTCGATTTGTAAATCATTATATGGGTATGGGTCAATACCTATTAATACCATTTTTAGTGGGATGAACATCCATAAATCCCAGCTATTTTGGGGTTCACCAGGGGTACAAGGTTTTGACCCATCCCCATATAAACTAAGCCCATGTTTACACGCACCACTCACAATTCTTGGGATGATCCTCCAAGTAGTTAAGCCAGCTATAGACATTAGTAAACATTGAGCCCAGTTATATAAATATAGTTATTATCCCCTATACACATCCATAAACCTCAGAACCTCCAAGCAGTCACCATTAGTCAATGATTTATTAGGTGGTTATAGAAATTAAATGAGATCAATAGATATTATAGTCACCATTGGTTATAACATGTTATAACTATAGAATCACCATAGATGTTGGTTATAGTCAAAAAATAGCTCATATATCAATGGCCTCTAAGTGAAGTGACTATACAAGCATATAAATTAAGTGACTATATCCCAATCACCATTGATATCCCATATATATAACCATAGTTACTAACGAGTTATAAAAGTGACATCAACATCGTCAACCCCATCTGTTTTCATCTGTCGAGCCCAACGCTCCAACGCGTCAACTTGTGCGCCATCTCCTGGATGGTTAATTTCATGGAAAACCACAATAAAATGGATGATAGTGATAAATCATGGTTCTTTCTATGGTATTCTTGGTGATGAAAATCACTTCATCGAATATTGATGGCGATGCAATGAGATATATCTACAGTAATCATGCAATGTGGGCAATGTGGCTCTGCTAGCTGAAAAGTATGTGAAAACTCCAGAACTTCAATGGTTTAAAACTTCATTTTCCCCATCCCTGGCCTCTGGAGCAAACTAAATCAACTCGGGTGAATCGCTCGGAAACTGCGGCTTGTCGTGTGGCAGGAATGGCCGTGGCCACAAGGAATGGCTCAAGATGAACAAAATCAACAAACCACAGCTGCTCTTTGCGCTATCTGCAACTCGCACCAAAAAAAGTTGCTGCGGAATCCAGGCTATAAACTATTCCCAATAGTAGTGGTTGATGAAATTGTCTTAACTGTGACCCCAAACTGGTCGATGGTTGGGGTTCATGATTGTGGTTCCTGCGTAATCTTGCAAATCACTCGATTCCCACTCAGCTCTTTGACGAGATCGCTGACCACCCCCCAGTCGACCTCCCTTTCCGCATGCGCATTGCGTGATGTTTGTGCGAGCAAGCCGCATTTGCGGGCAGGGGCACACAGTGAAACTTGAAGTGTAGAAGAAACCGTTTTGCAAAAAGCTTGTTTTTGGCAGGATTATGCAGGATGTTCCTCTGTGTGTCAGGGAGAATGCGCAGGAAAACCCAATCAATTTGGGGCTAAAAACCATGCTTTCCTTTTCACCAAAAGTTACATTGTGGTTGTCAACCAGCTACACCAGCTCACACCATCGCCTGCGGCACAGGACTTTTTCGCTACCTCGGGTTGATCATCCTGTTCCCCTTTTCCAAAATTGCGAGTTCGGCCTGAAGCCCTGTTTTTTGAGGAGAAACCCGGTTCTTACAATCTCTTGGTTCGCCATACATTGATGGGATTTTACAACCTTTGGAGGATCACCCCACTAGTGCTGAATGTTTGGCGGCTTCGTGCACCCACTTTTTTCATGTTCATGGGATAACCCTAGGAATCGGGGACGAGATAACGAGATCACCTACCGGGTATGGTAGTTGCCTTCACCCCGATCTCCCTGGGATGATTCTCCAAGTACGCCAGAAAAATCGACATGTAAAAACAACAAGTTAAATAAGTTAACTGTAGTAATTATATTAATTATCACCCATAATTATCATCCATTTATCATCCATTGATCAAACCTCGGCTGAGTCCAACGGCATCGCAGCATCGCACCTACTTGTTCGTCCTCGTCCGAGGTTGTGTTTCTCTTTCGCC
>CAMXCT020005326.1:0-18403 GCA_947184155.2 Cladocopium goreaui | reverse complement strand
AAAAACAATAGGGAAATACATAGGGAAAAAATAGGGAAATAAATAGGGAAATAAATAGGGAAAATAACTAGGGAAATAAATAGGGAAATAAAATAGGGAAATAAAAGGGAAATAAATAGGGAAATAAATAGGGAAATAAATAGGGAAAAAAATAGGGACAAAATAGGGAAATTAATAGTGAAATAAATAGGGAAATAAATGAGGAAATTAATAGGAGAATAAATGGGGAAATAAATAGGGAAATTAATAGGGAAATTAATAGGGAAATAAATAGGGGCATAAATAGGGAAATAAATAGGGAAATAAATAGGGAAATTAATAGGGTAATTAATAGGGAAATAAATAGGGACATTAATAGGGAAAAAGATAGGGAAATAAATAGGGAAATAAATAGGGAAATTAATAGGGAAATTAATAGGGAAATAAATAGGGAAATAAATAGGGACATAAATAGCGAAATGAATAGGGAAATAAATAGGGACATAAATAGGGACATAAATAGGGAAATAAATAGGGAAATAAATAGGGAAATAAATAGGGAAAAAAGAGAATGAATATGGAAATAATAGGGAAATAAATAGGGAAATAAATAGGTACATAATAGGTGAATAAATAGGGAAATAAATAGGGACAAAATACGGGAAATAATAGGGAAATAATAGGGAAATAAATAGGGAAATTAATAAGGGAGATAAATAGTGAAATAAATAGGGGAATAAATAGGGCAATAAATAGGGGAATAAATAGGGAAATAAATAGGGAAATAAATAGGGAAATAATAGGGAAATAAATAGGGAAATAAATAGGGAAATAAATAGGGAAATAAATAGGTGAATAAATAGGGGAATAAATAGGGAAATAAATAGGGAAATAAATAGGGAAGTAAATAGGGAAATAAATAATGACATAAATGAAATAAATAAGGAAATAAATAGGGAAATAATAGGGATAAATAGGGACATAAATAGGGAAATAAATAGGGAAATAAATAGGGAAATAAATAGGGAAATAAATAGGGAAATAAATAGGGGAATAAATAGGGGAATAAATAGTGAAATAAATAGGGCAATAAATAGGGCAATAAATAGGGGAATAAATAGGGAAATAAATAGGGAAATAAATAGGGAAATAATAGGGAAATAAATAGGGAAATAAATAGGGAAATAAATAGGGAAATAAATAGGGAAATAAATAGGGAAATAAATAGGGAAATAAATAGGGAAATAAATAGGGAAATAAATAGGGAAATAATAGGGAAATAAATAGGGAAATAAATAGGGAAATAAATAGGGAAATAAATAGGGAAATAAATAGGGAAATGAATAGGGAATTAAATAGGGAAATAAATAGGGAAATAAATAGGGAAATAAATAGGGAAATAAATAGGGAAATAAATAGGGAAATAAATAGGGAAATAAATAGGGAAAAAAATAGGGAAATAAATAGGGAAATAAATAGGGAAATAAATAGGGAAATAAATAGGGAAATAAATAGGGAAATAAATAGGGAAATAAATAGGGAAATAAATAGCGGAATAAATAGCGGAATAAATAGCGAAATAAATAGCGAAAAAATAGGGAAACAAATAGGGAAAACATAGGGAAAGAAATAAAGAAATAAATAGGGAAATAAATAGGGAAATAAATAGGGAAGTAAATAGGGAAATAAATAGGGAAATACATAGGGAAATAAATAGGGAAATAAATAGGGAAATAAATAGGGAAATAAATAGGGAAATAAATAGGGAAATAAATAGGGAAATAAATAGGGGAAATAAATAAGGAAAATAAATAGGGAAATAAATAGGGAATAAATAGGGAAATAAATAGGGAAATAAATAGGAAAATAAATAGGGAAATAAATAGGGAAATAAATAGGGACATAAATAGGGAAATAAATAGGGAAATAAATAGGGAATAAATAGGGAAATAAATAGGGAAATAAATAGGGAAATAAATAGGGAAATAAATAGGGAAATAAATCGGGAAATAAATCGGGAAATAAATAGGGAAATAAATAGGGAAATAAATAGGGAAATAAATAGGGAAATAAATAGGGAAATAAATAGAGAAATAAATAGGGAAATAAATAGGGAAATAATAGAGGAAATAAATAGGGAAATAAATAGGGAAATAAATAGGGAAATAAATAGGGAAATAAATAGGGAAATAAATAGGGAAATAAATAGGGAAATAAATAGCGAAAAAAATAGGGAAATCAATAGGGAAATCAATAGGGAAATAAATAGGGAAATAAATAAGGAAATAAGTATGGAAATAAATAGGGGAATAAATAGGGATATAAATAGTGAAATAAATAGAGAAATAAATAGGGAAATAAATAGGGAAATAAATAGGGAAATAAATATGCAAAAAATAGGGAAATAAATAAGGAAATAAATAGGAAAAAAATAGGGAAATAAATAGGGAAATAAATAGGGACATAAATAGGGACATAAATAGGGACATAAATAGGGACATAAATAGGGACATAAATAGGGGTATAAAGAGGGAAAAAAATAGGTAAATAAATAGGGAAATAAACAGGGAAATAAATAGGTAAAAAAAATAGGGAAATAAATAGGTAAATAAATAGGCAAATAAATAGTGAAATAAAATAGGGAAATAAATAGGGAAATAAATAGGGAAATAAATAGGGAAATAAATAGGGAAATAAATAGGGAAATAAATAGTGAAAAAAATAGTGAATTAAATAGGGAATAAAATATGGAAATAAATAGGAAAATAAATAGGGAAATAAATAGGGAAATAAATAGGGAAATACATAGGGAAATAAATAGGGAAATAAATAGGGACAAAATAGGAAAATAAATAAGGAAATAAATAGGGAATAAATAGGGGAATAAATAGGGAAATAAATAGGGAAATAAATAGGGAAATAAATAGGGAAATAAATAGGTAAATAAATAGGGAAAAAAATAGGGAAATAAATAGGGAAATAAATAGGGAAAAACATAGGGAAAAAAATAGGGAAATAAATAGGGAAATAAATAGTGAAATAAATAGGGAAATAAATAGGGAAATAAATAGGAAAATAAAATAGGGAAATACATAGGGAATTAAATAGGGAAAAAAATAGGGAAATAAATAGGGAAATAAAATAGGGAAATAAATAGGGAAATAAATAGGGAAATAAATAGGGAAATAAATAGGGAAATAAATAGGGAAATAAATAGGGAAATAAATAGTGAAAAAAATAGGGAATTAAATAGGGAAATAAAATAGGGAAATAAATAGGGAAATAAATAGGGAAATAAATAAGGGAATAAATAGGGAAATAAATAGGGAAATAAATAGAGAAATAAATAGGGGAATAAATAGGGAAATAAATAGGGAAGAACCCAAAATTTGAACATTTTTTTGTCTACGTAATTACCACTATTGATTACATCTGATTACTATATGTCTAGTTTCTTATTGCAATGGTACCAGGGCTCAGGGGGATCCCAAAATCCCAATCCAATCCTTGCCTCGATTCGCCATCTTCCACACTCGGACCCACAGAATCCTGGCTGGGACCTGGTCGTGCCGGGGAAATCATCCACCAGGGCATAGAAATAGCGTCACACTAACCAACTCCATCCAACTCCCATATCCAAGCAGGGGAATCGTTCAATAGGCTACCCCCAAATCCGGATGCTTTGGAACCTTCTGATTTGGAAAAAACAAAAAAAAATCGATGTAAATCCCATGTCACCAGATGCTGCGACCTTGTCTCAGCCCCTGCGAGCTAGGAGTAGCCATGGGAAGTACCTCACCTGGAGCTGTTTGGACAGCTGGGCCATGGGGGATACCCATTGGGTGCCATTTCTGTCCCGCCTGACTGCACGCTGTGCCGGCTCCTTGGGGCCGAGTCCAGGATTTGGGTGTGGTCCAACATCAAATTTGGGAAAAAACCTCGGAAAAACATTGGAAAAATCAACAAAATCATGGAAAAAACATGGGAACATGATGATCAACTATCAAATTTGAAAGTAACCCATTTTACTTCACACTCATGTCCAAACCTAAATTAAGCGATTTAGTAGCCATCATTTTTCTGTGAGGGGTGTTGTGAAGAGGCCATATCTTTTCTCCGGAATTGTGGGTGAATGCAATCATTGTATCTATCCATACCATTCCCATAACCATACAACGATTACCCATGCGTGTATTTCTGTATGTGTGAGTTGCTTATTTGTTGATTTTGGAAGGCAACAAACGTTTTCACTATACTATTTCGGGTGTGGAATGCCACAGGTGTTTTACCAGAATCCTTCAATGCGCAAAAAACGTTTCTTTCGTTTGTTTGGTGAAAACCTGGTGAATTCACCAAGTTTTCCCCAGGTTTTGACGTTCACCAAGTTTTCACCAGGTTGAGGAAATTCACCAGGTTTTCACCAGGTTTTGGAAATAACCAGGTGTTCACCAAGTTTTGGGAAATTCACCCGGCCTTTTACCAGGTTTTGGACATGTACCAGATTTTCACCAAGTTTTGGAAATTCACCAGGTTTTCACCAAGTTTTCACCAGGTTTTGCAATTTCACCAAATTAAACCCAATTTCACGGTAAAACGCATAAATTTCACCAAAAGAAAAGGAAAAAACACGTCTTTCGTTTTTTTGGTGAAAATTTGATGACTTCACCGGGTTTTCCCCAAGGAAATTCACCAGGGTGTTCTTCAAGTTTGCAGCAGATTTTGGAATTTCACCAAGTTTTCACCAAGTTTTCACCAGGTTTTCATACTTTTCACCAACCCTTCGCGATCAATCAGGAGGTTTCAGAATCGCATCAAGTCTGCACTGCAGTGATGGTATGTAATTTTGAAAGTAGCATTTCTTCGGCACCATTTGA
This sequence comes from Cladocopium goreaui, assembly GCA_947184155.2. Lineage (NCBI taxonomy): Eukaryota > Dinophyceae > Suessiales > Symbiodiniaceae > Cladocopium > Cladocopium goreaui. The sequence goes on along the minus strand of CAMXCT020005326.1, from coordinate 13,550 downwards.
AGAGGAAAAAACACACGAAGCGTTTTGTACGCTCTCTCGAACACACAGAACGCTTCTTTGGAATGAAACGTTGGTGGATCCCTGGCAAACCCTCGGTTCGCAACTTCACATCTGTGGAGGATCAAACTTGTCAAACCTGCGGGAATTTCATCATTACGTCAAGTTTAAAACATAGTGTCCTATGATCTGGTATAAAACATCATTAGTTTTTTCATCATTAGTTCAAGTTTAAAACATTAGTTCAGTATTTGTTCTGGTCATGTATCATTAAAAAAAAATGTAGATATGTACCAAACGTTGTTTTTGTTTTGGTCATGTATCATAGACATGTACCAATTGGAAATCAGCTTACCAAACATGTCTACGATCTGCTTTGATGACGGAGATGAAGGGCCACCAGCCTGGTATCCATCGGTTGATCCTCCAAAAAGCCACTGGGAAAACATGTCGAAATGTTGAAATGTCGGGATTCTCCCGATGGAAATGACCACATTTGGTGAATATGTATATATATATATGTATATATATGTGTGTACCCTCTGGTAAACTAACATAGCTATTGAAAATGGCCATTTATAGTGAGTTTTCCCATTAAAAATGGTGATTTTCCATAGCTATGTTAGTTTACCAGAGGGTATACTCTATTATATTATATATATACATATATATACATATATATATATATGTATATGTATATACCCCGCTTTCAGACAGACCCACATTAAGATCCACAGCTTCTGTGTCAAGGTAAGCGACACTTTGTAGTTCATCAAAGCATGGGGAGACCACTTCTTGGGCTGTTGCCTCAGGTTTCAAAGATTTTCTCACCACCCATGAGGCAAGGATTTATTACATGTTCAGCATGAATGAAACCATCCAATTGTGGGTGCTTTTTCTACTCCAAAAACCTCATATATACTCCATGTTCGGCCAATGTTTACAAATGGCAAACCTCATTGCCAAATGCTCAAAAGACCTCAGGTGTTCTCGGCTGACTCTGAATCGTCAAGAAACCAAAAAACCCACGTGTGATACTGAAGAAAAATAGCTAAGCTGTGTCTCATCCCCAAAAAAGTCTCCCCAAAGTTGAGCAAAGTTGGAAGGATCCAGGTCCAGCGACGTGTCTACAGAATTTTCCACATACCATGTTCCGCAAATTGCATTGTAGAATGTTGCAGAATGATCCAAAAAAAAACCATCCAAAATGGATGAAAATCTGCAAGATGTCAATGTCCCAAAGTTGATCCAAATCCATCAGTTTCCATGTAGAGTGGATCAAAATCCATGAAAATCAAAAAAATCCATGAAAATCCATGAAAATCCATGAAACTCCTCATGAAGGGGTCATCCATTTCCATGAATCGCCCATCATCGCCCATCTGAGCTCAGGGCCTCTGGGCCTCGGTGCGCAAAAAAAACAGCGGTGGGGTTCGTGAAAATTCGTTAGATGGTACAGGAGATGTACAGATATATGGTTAAATAACATTAAATAGGTTAGTTATATATCTCCTGTACTATATATGGTAAACTAATCCTACTATATGTACTATATATGGGTTAGTCTAATATAGTCATCAACCATTTTGGGATCATGACATATCATGATATATCCACAGATATCTCCATAGCTTGATGGTTAAATTCATCAAAACATGTTAAGGGGGCCCCATTGAAATGCATAGAATTTGCAGCCAGGCCTGGACGTCCCCACCCAGTTGTGAAGATCTATCCAACATGGTCATTCCATGTCATCCCATGTCATGTTTTTACACATAGTTTTGGATGCTTCAGGATTGGAATCTTGGTTGATGTTGCTGAAATATTCATGAAAATCCCCATATGTTTGATGATTCTCTCCCCAACTCTTGTTGATGAAAAAATGTTTTCATACCCGGCAGTGACCGCCCGAAGAAAATCAAGGCCCGAACATTTGCAGGTGTCACCTCACAGCAAAGAAGTGGGAATCTGCCACAGACAAAAATTAAAGCAAAAATGGTGGTGAAAGCATCGAATGCGGTAGAAAAAAATGCTTTAACCAACAAAAAAGGGAAATAACCATCTACAAGTGCGATTTACGATCCCCTCAACCTTAAGCCAATACCTATACAATGATTACCAAGAATGGTAAATGGTGACATAACTTGATGTACACGAAACAGCGATAAGACACTGGAGAAAATGTTTAGTTCACATATCACTCGCCTCAACAGCACCAATGTGGACCCAATGATCCCTGGTCCTACTGAGGTTATGGAAATAACCATAGAATACCAACTGAGATGATTCGGTGTGCTAGGCAAAGTTGGGACTCGCCTTCCAAATTGAACCCCAGTTTATCCTCATGAGGCGCCTCCGGGATACCCCATTGACAAAGCCATTGACATCTGCGGCTGTCTGAAACTAGTAACTACAAGTAGGGACACCCAGAAGTTCTATGGCGAATACCACATTTTCCCCTACAAAGAAATTGCCATAAAATTAGAGTCAAAGCCACCATGGTGGGACAAACCCATTTCATCCCATGTCCATTATTCCATTCTTAAATCCGAACTTTTGATTGTCACACCAGCATGTTTCACCATTATATTGTTGAACCACCGCTTTATGTGTTTTTTTTCAGGGACAAGAACCCCTATTTCCACAAGATCTCAGTCCATCCCAGCATTGACGCTGGAGCACTGAATTCGTAGCCGCTGGGAAGCCGCCACAGCCGTTCTTAGCAGGAGTGCTGTCTCATATGATGTTTTTTCCTAAAATTGTGGTACCCAAATACCCAAAAATCATCCAAAATTTATGTTTATCACTGGGAAAATCAATGGTTTGGGATACTGCAGATACCCATATTTTAGAAAAACCTCCATATCTTCTCAAGCATCAGTCTAGTAACTAGAGCCAAAAAAAAAATATCTCTTCCGGGGTCAGACAGTAGCTGGGTATACCTCCAGCCATGGGCGGGTGAAATCTATGGGGCATCCCAAAACCCCTCCAGCCATGAGGTCCCCACCATAGCCACGAGGTCATCACAGTGCTGTTCCGCATCTCAAAGACATTGCTGTGCTCTGTTAAAAAGTGAATCAGACATGACTTGCGGCCATACCCCTCATCCTTATGGAGCAAAATTGCTGTTTGTTTTCGAATGGATCCTCAAGCTGCGAGGGCAATGGTGCTGGTGAACACCCACTAATCCTCATGAAGTCTCTGTTTGAGCATGAGGTCTCTATTTGAGCTATCCAGGAACTATTTCTCGTATCGCAGGATGCATCATAGTTCTTTTCGGTTTGAAGCTGGTTAACCATCGCTGATTTCAGCTCAGCGCGCAAGGGCGATTCATCCAGGTTGTTCATCCAGTGGATTCATCAAGGGTTGATTCACGGAGAAGTGAATCACCAAAAACCACGTCCGAAAATCACCATCTGTAATGGTTGAGCTATCCGCATCCCGTAAATTTCCACACTTTAGAAACTTTAGAATCTACACACACCGTCTTACACCCACGAAACTGCGATGAAGGGAACAAATGTCGTGACCCACATGTCAGATCAACACACAGCACGATGCGGAGGTATGAATCTTCAATGTTCATCAATATTCATCAATTCTGGCCACACCAGGAACAGGCAGTTTTTTCGAACCAACACCCCGCAGGGTTCTTGAAAACTGCCACCAGAAAACCCTTGACATGCAGCTCTAAGGGACACCCCAAAGGAGCAGGCAGTTTTTTTCCCCAGATCCAAGATCCGCATCTGCCTTCATTTGATCAATCGGTTTCTGGTTTCTGGCATGAAAATCAGAGCACTTCATATAAACCAACTCTTGGTTTGATGTGAACTGATTGAATTGATGTGACATGCCCTGAAGTCGTTCAATCGTGCCGGCCGAAAAATGGCAGGTTGCATTGATCAAATCGAATGGCGCCCAGCCTTCGTTCAGCCGCGCAAGGTACGCGATGTCCTATCGTCCCTTGCCCTGGCTGAGGCGCTTCGAATCTTGTGATATGCCGCTTATATGTGTTGCATCAATAGCTATGACTCAATGACCATCAAATATCATCAATAGCTATGACATGCTATGACCATCAATCTTCATCAACTGAAAAAAGTTCTATAAATGTGTGTTTATATGTGTCCCCAAATTTCTTAAGAGAACTCATCCAAACAAATATTCATGGAGGTTCCTATGAAAAAAAATCTGGGTATCCCCGACCATTTTGATCATCCCATCCCAGCCTTTCCGGATCCAAACTGCCCATCTCCTGTCAGCGGCCACGTGCGACGTCGTGCTGCTATGAAACTGAGTAATGACCATTACCCTCTGGTAATTTAACATAGCTATTGAAAATGCCCAGAAAAAGTGGATTTTCCGATTAAAAATGGTGATTTTCCATAGTTATGTTAGTTTACCAGAGGGTATTAGATAATAGCCACATGAAATGTCATAATATGTTCATGTTAGCCTATATTATCAAAAATAGCTATGTTATGTGGTTAACATTAGAATTACATCATATAACATAATATAAACATACACAATATATCGGGGTTCCATACTTATGATTGCTAATGTGTGTGTGTGTGGCCATGATGGGGGTTATGTATGAAGGTTTCCTAAACTTCATCGGGTACGGTACCCCCAAATCATCCAGTCGTCATGGATGACCGTGACTTGGGGATCCCACATATCCGAACTCTGTACCGTATCTACCCATAAAGCCAATCACAGCACCCACCAAGTCTGGGAAGTGTCCACCCACCAAAATCTTGGACGTTTGCGGGGAGCCTGGCAGACACAAATTTCAGATGTCTATCGTGGCAAATATTAGATAATCAGTTACCCCGCATTTTTGGCTGGGGATTTCATAAGATATGTTTTACGGTGGCGTGTACATATATAATTATATATATATAGTAATAATAATAATAGTATAATATATTATTAATTAGTATTATATTAAAATATAATAATATAATATAATATAATATAATATAATATGATATGATATAATATAATATAATATAATATAATATAATATAATATATATATAATATATAATCCATGTTCAATCCAAAAACCATCGGATTTTCGCATGGCAGCCTCCTTCTTCCACCTTCCTCTTCTTGGTGCTACTCGCCTCAGCAAGGGGGCGAGTAGAATATGCCTATCGATTTCCAGTCAGAATGGAAACGAGTGTGGGCCAAAGCCCTGGTACCCTCTGGAAAATTAACATAGCTATTGAACATGGCCCATTTATAGTGAGTTTTCCCATTAAAAATTGTGATTTTCCATAGTTATGTTAAATTACCAGAGGGTACATCCTGGTACCCTGATGTTCTCCATCGACCATTTTCCCCAAACATGTCCTGCAAAAAAAACCGTTGCGATCCTGTGGGCAAATACAAAAAGGAACCCATCCGCATCCCGCATCCATACCAAATATTACCGCAAATTTCAGGATCCCAAAATGAATATATTCAATACTACAGGGGTTTGATGTGGCATCTATTATTTGGGGAATGGAATTATTCTCATGTTCACTGTTCACTGCATAAAATCTGAATTAACTCTCAAAAATGTGTTGTGCACCCGCCTATCCTAGGTGTTCAGATTACGGGATTCAAAATAGATGCTATCATGTTATCACATGATATCACATGATATTCAACGTTAGGGTAAAAGGATGTAAAAGGGCGTGCCACTGATTTTTCATTGTTGTCTTCAGAGCCCAATTTGGTGCCAAGGCCAGATTTCAGCCAGGCACCATCACTCCCCTGCGCCTTTTGGCGTGGGGCTCATGTCACTGGACATCGCAAGGGTTGGACATCGCACAGCAGGAAGCACAGCAGAAGCTGTATAGATCCTGTATTCAACAACATGAAACACATTGAAACACCATTTTATATGCCATTATGTTATTTTATGTCATTTTTCCAAGTTCAGAAACTCATCTTCCAGAGGTTTCCAAGTCTTTTTTGGTCGCTAAACTTCCAGGGGTAAAAATCGATGGCTTCTGTCATCCCAGATCCGGCGCATCAGTCTCTGGACCACCTGCCATGGCATGTCTGAACGGATCGATTGCGGTTCCTCCCAATATGTGGTAAACCCAACCATAATGGATGATATATGGTGATTAATGGTGATTAATGGTGATTAATGGTGATTAATGGTGATTAATGGTCATAATGAATCACTTTTCTGGTTGGTGGTTTTTCGCCACCCCTCTGAAAAATATGAAAGTCAGATGGGAGGATTATCCCATATATGAAATGGAAAATAAACAATGTTCCAAACCACCAAGCATCAAGTTGTCTCATTTGCGGATGCCTACCAATATATACCAATATTACCAATCATACTAGCCACTGTAACAGTGTATGGTAAGCAATGTTTTGGATGGTTTCGAGTCTTTTTCGTTGACTACGCTGCACCAAAGCCATGCATGTTCCTAAACGGCCTTGGGTCATCCGTGTGCTCATGTTTCGTCCCCAAAGAGGATATACTACCCATGCACGGTTGCCTCACGGATCATGCATGATACCCCGCTCTTTACAAGACTTTCCACAAAGAACGCTTGACTAGCTAGCACATCGGGGGTGTCAAAACCTATTCATAGATTAATCATACCTCCTGGTAAACTAACATAACTATGGGAAAAAACAATGTTCAATGGGTAAATCAACGAACTAAATGGGCCATTTTCAATAGCAAACTGTTAGTTTACCAGAGGGTACATCCCCCAAATCACCATTTTTATAGGTGGTATCTTTACCATTCCCAGTCATGGGTGGTTTATGGCATTGTTTTACCCACATTAATCATACATCATATTTTGTGGGATGAAGCTCATGAACGTACAATCCGACCGGACGGACCTTCAGCAACCTCGTGGCTTGCATCAAGCTCCTCAGGCGCCTCGGTTCAAAAGCTGATGCACCTCCCATCAGATAGAAACCCATGAAACTGGTACGAAAATGGTATGAAAATGGTGGGAACATATATGAAAATATATGAAAAAATATGAAAATATCTCAAAATGGTATAACAAAGTTAATTACACACATCACTGGTTTTTCAGAGAATGATTTGACGAATTTCTATCCACCGGGAGTGGCGATAGTGGTGATCCCGCCATCAAATGGGGAGAGCACTTTGATATGTTTTGATAGAGACAGGACCCTGAACAAAATGGGGAGATTAAAGCGATTCACATATCCACTTTTTGGTAGTTGAGCCACCAACCAGAGAATACGAGCTTTATTTCTGACCATCATCCCATTTATATCCCTATTAAGCCATATCAGACCATATTAAACTCCCATCATTAAACCATCATTTTCTATAATTTCCCACATTAAGCCATACTAAACTACCATGAAACCATCATACTTCCTCCCATCAACGCAGGCAGATCCCCCCAGCGTGAATGCCAGGAACTGACTTCTCCCGAGCAGACAGCGGCTGCAGCAGCAGCCGAGGAGTAAGGTGCCTGGGGGCATTTCTAGTAAATCCATTGGGATGTCTACCAGTTATTAATAGTTTTTACCAGGTACCAAAGAAGATCGGTTCCAGATTGACACAGATCTAGTAACCTCCAACATGGCACAGTTTCCAAAAGAAGATCGGTTCCAGATTGACACAGATCTAGTAACCTCCAACATGGCACAGTTTCCAAAAGAAGATCGATTCCAGATTGACACAGATCTAGTAACCTCCAACATGGCACAGTTTCCAAAAGAAAATCGGTTCCAGATTGACACAGATCTAGTAACCTCCAACATGGCACAGTTTCCAAAAGAAGATCGGTTCCAGATTGACACAGATCTAGTAACCTCCAACATGGGACAGTTTCCAAAAGAAGATCGGTTCTAGATTGACACAGATCTAGTAACCTCCAACATGGGACAGTTTCCAAAAGAAGATCGGTTCCAGATTGACACAGATCTAGTAACCTCCAACATGGCACAGTTTCCAAAAGAAGATCGGTTCCAGATCGACACAGATCTAGTAACCTCCAACATGGGACAGTTTCCAAAAGAAGATCGGTTCCAGATTGACACAGATCTAGTAACCTCCAACATGGCACAGTTTCCAAAAGAAGATCGGTTCCAGATTGACACAGATCTAGTAACCTCCAACATGGGACAGTTTCCAAAAGAAGATCGGTTCTAGATTGACACAGATCTAGTAACCTCCAACATGGGACAGTTTCCAAAAGAAGATCGGTTCCAGATTGACACAGATCTAGTAACCTCCAACATGGCACAGTTTCCAAAAGAAGATCGGTTCCAGATCGACACAGATCTAGTAACCTCCAACATGGGACAGTTTCCAAAAGAAGATCGGTTCCAGATTGACACAGATCTAGTAACCTCCAACATGGCACAGTTTCCAAAAGAAGATCGGTTCCAGATTGACACAGATCTAGTAACCTCCAACATGGGACAGTTTCCAAAAGAAGATCGGTTCCAGATTGACACAGATCTAGTAACCTCCAACATGGGACAGTTTCCAAAAGAAGATCGGTTCCAGATTGACACAGATCTAGTAACCTCCAACATGGGACAGTTTCCAAAACAAGATCGGTTCTAGATTGACATAGATCTAGTAACCGCAACCTCCAACATGGAACATGGGACAGTTTCCAAAACAAGATCGGTTCTAGATTGACACAGATCTAGTAACCGCAACCTCCAACATGGGACAGTTTCCAAAACAAGATCGGTTCTAGATTGACACAGATCGCGATCGGTTCCAGCTTGACACAGATCTCGTAACCTCCAACTGGGGACAGTTCCCCACAAGATCGGTTCTCGCTGACATCGATCTGTCCCCGCCACTCCAACATGGAACGAGGGGGGACAGTTTCCAAAACACGATCGGTTTAGATTGACAGCTCTAGTCACCGCACCCTCCAACATTGGGACAGTTTCCAAAACAAGATCGGTTCTAGATTGACACAGATCTAGTAACCGCAACCTCCAACATGGGACAGTTTCCAAAACAAGATCGGTTCCAGATTGAGACAGATCTAGTAACCGCAACCTCCAACATGGGACAGTTTCCAAAACAAGATCGGTTCTAGATTGACACAGATCTAGTAACCGCAACCTCCAACATGGGACAGTTTCCAAAACAAGATCGGTTCTAGATTGACACAGATCTAGTAACGCAACCTCCAACATGGGACAGTTTCCAAAAGAAGATCGGTTCCAGATTGACACAGATCTAGTAACCTCCAACATGGGACAGTTTCCAAAAGAAGATCGGTTCCAGATTGACACAGATCTAGTAACCTCCAACATGGGACAGTTTCCAAAACAAGATCGGTTCTAGATTGACATAGATCTAGTAACCGCAACCTCCAACATGGAACATGGGACAGTTTCCAAAACAAGATCGGTTCTAGATTGACACAGATCTAGTAACCGCAACCTCCAACATGGGACAGTTTCCAAAACAAGATCGGTTCTAGATTGACACAGATCTAGTAACCGCAACCTCCAACATGGGACAGTTTCCAAAATAAGATCGGTTCCAGATTGACACAGATCTAGTAACCGCAACCTCCAACATGGGACAGTTTCCAAAACAAGATCGGTTCCAGATTGACACAGATCTAGTAACCGCAACCTCCAACATGGGACAGTTTCCAAAACAAGATCGGTTCTAGATTGACACAGATCTAGTAACCGCAACCTCCAACATGGGACCTTTTCCAAAAGAAGAGAGGTTCTAGATTGACACAGATCTAGTAACCGCAACCTCCAACATGGGACAGTTTCCAAAACAAGATCGGTTCCAGATTGACACAGATCTAGTAACCGCAACCTCCAACATGGGACAGTTTCCAAAAGAAGATCGGTTCCAGATTGACACAGATCTAGTAACCGCAACCTCCAACATGGGACAGTTTCCAAAACAAGATCGGTTCCAGATTGACACAGATCTAGTAACCGCAACCTCCAACATGGGCGCTGGAAGGGTTTCATGGAGACCAGAGTAGTCGTTTTTTCGTCCAGCTGCACTCTATGGTGCCTCAGTGAATGACCCCTTTTCTGAGATGACCAGAGATGATTGGCCGTTGGCGTTTCCAAAATCTTCCACCAGATCAACCCAAGAGACATACCATTCACCTCCCGATTGGATGTCGCCCCTATTTAAGATCAACTCCACTTTCCCTACTGTCACTGTCACTACCCCTATCTCCCATTCTATCCGATAGATCCTATATTCGTCATCCTATCATCTCCCTATTTTCATCCCGCACATCCCCAAAAACGTCTTTAAAATCCCAAAAAAAAATCCTGATGAATCCCACAAAATCCCTATAAAAACCTTATCAAATCCCTATAAAATCCCCATGGAAATATCCATTTTCCAATGGCCCCCCCGCCTGAAGGGATCCTTGGGCCTCAAAATCCTCGGCGGCGCCTCCGCCAAGCGCCGCGCGCCCACGCGCAACGCCTGGGCCTACCGAAATTTTGTTGCCGGGACCTGAAAAGGTTGGGAAAAACTGAAAAAAAAAACACCTAGGACCTAGACTTGATGGTTTACATGGATTTTTTTTGGAAAATAACGTGGTTTTTGAGGATCCGGTGCAAGTCCATAGCCTCTGATGTGGTTTTTACCAAACTTAAAATTAGCAATTTATGGTTTGAACCATCCCCAAATCTTAGGTTGATGGCATTGGGTTTACCACATGATGTATATCACTCGGGCGGCTACAGCCTTGGTGGTCCTGATGCGATGTTTGCCACCAGGAGCCTCCAACGCCTCGGCTGAAAAAATCTGGGGACCCTGGGGACCCTGGGGACCCTGGAATTCAGCAGGTTGCTATGGAAAATCACCATGAATCACTAGGTAAACTACAGTAAATCATCACAAAAAATCATGGCAATTGTCCATAGCTAGCTTGAAATATTTGAAATGACCAGAGGGTAGCTGATTATGGATGATGCGTCGTGGATAAACTGGTTATATCACTGATCTCATCATCCATCATCCATGCCTGACTGGGACGTGAGGATTACACCAATAAAATATGGTAACTATCATTCAACATATGTGCTAAACCCAATGCCATGAGCAACTCCCATTTGGCGATGGTTGGAATCCCAGCCTTTTATGGTCAGTTTTTGTGAATGGTTTATCCTGGGTTTTACCACATTCTCCATGAAATAGTCAATAGTCAGTTTCATGATGCTTTGAACTGCTTATACACTCCACTAACTCCACCTCTCTTCAAATCACACATTTCAACTCTCATGGTCCATTCCTTTCTTCCCAGTCTTGGTTTCAAACAAGATCCGCAGAAAACCCCAATCAATTTTTATGGGAAAAGTCCAGCCGGTACCCCCAGACCAATCCATTAACCATCATATCCATGTCAAGTTGGCACCATATCCCCATGATATCCCCATGATGCCCCCATGATCTCCCCATGATCTCACTCATATCTTACCCATCCTTTTCCACCTTTCCACCCCCAACCAGTCCCATCAACCGCACGCCGCGGCACATCATGCTCCGCATAGGCTTCGTACCTCTGCGACATCTCCGATTCGAAGTCCGAGGCGAAGGCCCCGTGGAGCCTCAAATTTTTCGGCACCCTAGGGGAGATGTGTCGAGAAGAATGGTGATGATTTTTCGTGGGAATTTTAGGACCCTAAAATGGAGGCAAACATTACTAAACCATTTCTTAAGATTTTTTTGGTGAAAAAATTGGAATTTAGCCCTGAAATTTATGCTGTGTATATACTATATGCTAGGTATCTCCAATTAGGTTCCTGAAATGGCCAGTGGGTGATATATGCAAAAATATGGGGACTGGGTATGCAAGGGATATGATCAAAAGAAGTTTAGTTAGAAAACTTCCGAGTTACGGACGTCTGTCATGGGTAGCATTCTCACCAGCATTCTCACCATCATGCCAACCACATCGTCATGTCATAGTTGGGAAGTGTAACAGGTCGGGAACGCGTGAGTTTAGGTTTGAAAAGACTATCGGGCGCAAAACCTTGCGTTTTTTTCGGGTAAAGTGTTTCCGCGGGTGCGGGCCTCGATCTGCAAAAGTTGTCGACAAAACGTGCACAGGACTGTAGCGAGAGCTCGGTTTCACATAAAAATCGTAAAAAACTGTCAGCACGAAAAAATCAGTCTCGGAGAGCACTTTTGGAAAATGGGGTCGGCAAAATGCGCAAACACCTTTAGCTGCAGCATCAATCTCCTGCCATGAATCTTTGAATCAAGCTGCTAGAAGTGGCTGTGGTTTCAATTACCCCCCAATCCTCCCGCACATCCATCATCCCCACCAGTGGTGCTCATCAGCCCTGGGGTCCACTGGTAGGTCAGGACATGGGATCCACAGAAAGGGAGGGCAAGGGGCCACAGCCACCAACCAACCAACCAACCAGCCAACCAGCCAGCCAGCCAGCCAGCCAGCCAGCCAGCTTTGTAAAAATTGTTTTCGGAAATTATTTCAATTTCCGCAAACAGTTCTTAAAAACGTTTAACTCTATTTATCTCTATTAAAGCATTCAATTGTTTAGTGATTTAACTAGGTTTTGGTTTTGATGTTGTAATTCATCTTTGACATTTTTTTTCTTTTACTTTTGCTGTCTTTGCAGCTTTGCTTTCGCGCTTCACGGCCTGGGCGATCGTGTCGATTTCCGCCGCCAAAGGAGCCTATGGGTGATGGTAATGACATGAGCCAGTCTGGTATTTGGCATCGCTAAGGTTTATGCAAATATATCTATGGTCAATTTGGATGGCTTCTTCTGCCATTAGGCTACCCCCAAATCATCTAAGTCATGGAAAATAATTTGAGCTGGCGCACCTGAATTATCCCATGCCAATCCCTCTATTTTCAACGTGATAGCAATTGACCTAAGGGACGGATCAAAATATATAGGAAGTTTGACTTCTAAACTTCCTTCGATTAATATTATATAATATATGTCTAATAAAAAACCAAAAATCCTCCACAATGCTCTACAATGCTCCACCTGATGGGATTTTTTATGGATTTTTATGGATTTGTTGATTTTTATCGGTTTTTAAGGGCGACTCTGTATGGGTCTATGTATGTCTATGTGGGTCTGATGTTTCTCCGATGTTCTCCGACAACCTGAGGACAACGCTGGAGATGCTGCGCCAGTCTTGGGCTTGGGAGGCACTGGCTCTGCCTGCAGGCGTCGGAAAGATTTGATCCTACGACCATTTAAAGTACGGATTCATACAAATTCGACGGGTTCCACGCGGTTCCATTGGCTCTACATGACTCCACGATTTGCCATGATTTTCCAATATTTTCCACGTGATGGGACTTTGGTTTGCATGCACACTTCTATACAATTCTGCATGATTGTATTATACTATAATATATTGTAATATACTATAATATATTCTGTCTGATTCTGCATGATTCTCGAAGATTCTCGAAGGTAGTCTGAGGACAACGCAGCTGAGCGCGCAGAGGACTGGGCAGGAACCCTGGCCTGCGCATCGCAGGCAGAAACAAGGCTCTGCTCCCGTGTGCTGGAAGATGCGAAGCGCAT
>CAMXCT020005325.1:5000-18408 GCA_947184155.2 Cladocopium goreaui | reverse complement strand
CTTCTTAGTTTTTCCAAGTCACTAGTCACGAGCAACCAAAACCCCGCTAAGGAGGGCGGATTGACATGCGTTCCATACCTCTAAGGATAGGGAATGTTCATGCAACCATTTTCCCAAAGCTATGGATTTGTTCTGCTGCTCGGTTGATGGGGGGTTTTAGATCATGGATCATCCCCATGAAACCAGTGCTCCTGTTGGTTCCAACTCATCCCAGAAATGTTCCCCAGAAACTGGGGAGGCAACCCCCACCAGCTGAACACCAAGCTTCATCCATGTCATTGATGACATATTCACCTCCATGATGTCGGCTACCTCTTGATCTTTCAACTCGTGGAAATACCTCAGGGACTTGAGAGAGTCTAAGAATCATATGCTCCACTCAGGTTTTAGTAACCATGACTTCAATGTACTTCAATATTTATTCTGTTCAAGCCAAAGGCTCCTTCAGGGGAAGCAGCCCAAATCAAGAATCACAACGAAGCTTGCCCCAGTCCCTCAAACAATCCTAGAAAAACACCATCAATCTCGCAAAATCATCAAAAATCATCAAAATTCACTCATCCAGTCCCATCCAGGTGCTTGGTGTAGGGATAGGATAAACCCACATTGTTGATGAGGATACCGACATCCAAGGTGGCCAGCTTTTCCTTCACGGCCTCTCTGGCTGCTGCATCAAAGTTCGAAAAGTCCACCTTGCTGCTTGGAGGTGGAAATTCTTATCCAATTCACCCATGATGAATAGAATTTTGGCCATTTGTTGGACAAGTATGACAAGTATTATTCTGATATATATTCTGATATATATATATAATGTGATCATTAGCATTTATTAGTCAACTGTTGGAGATTTTCAGCTATTACTTCAATACCGCGGGCTAGTCTCATCCGATTCTTGGATCTGTTTTACCATGAAGGAGTGGGGATTATGATTATTATATACTGGTGGTGATGAAACAAAATACTTTGGGATCGATGGAGACTATCGATAGTTGGAATCCAATTAATAATGGGCTCATTGGATTATGATCTACTAGTAATATGAAATAGTCCATAAAAATAGATTATGATAGTCCCAATAGATCTAGATTATAGTTAAATATAGTTAAGATCTATTGGGACTATTGGGAATTCGGTGCAAGCTTGTCAATCTGGACACTACTCTTCGAGTAAAATGATGTTTGATGACATTCAATGGGCGCATACCAAAGGCACTCCGATTCCCACCTTGAGCTGATCGACGGTCACATGGTATTTTCCTTTGAGCTCTTTGGCAGTCTCTGTTAATCTTTCCTCACTCCTGCAAATGGTTTCCAAAGGTGACTTTTTGTCTCCCTCCTAGCCGTTTTAGTGCTGTTAGACACTGATATCTCCATGTTGGTTCTTGGGTGTACCGACAAGTCTCAAGGAGGGCCCATGAGCAACATAGTCAACATATAGAAAGAAAGTTGACTGAAACTAAGGTAGCCCTAAATCCACTGGTCAACATCGTCATGTTCCTATCGTGGCCCTAATATTTTTTAAGGCCATCGTCGGCATCTCCTGGCCACGAGCAGCACGTTCAGTCCCTGGCGTGCCAGTTCCATGGCATAGGCCTTTCCAATGCCATCGGTGGCACCAGTGACCACGGCCCACTGGCCATACTGCTTGAGCTCCTCGTGCCAGGTTGGGTTCAGGCCGGCGACGGAAAGTGAGGAAAGTGAACCCCTAAACTGCCAGAGCTTGAGGATACAATCGAATCTGCACCATCCAAGACATGCATGTGTGTATGTAGACAGTATACAATATAGAGCTATACCAAAATACAAGCACAATGACGAATACTCTCACAAGTGCGCGACACTGCAACCCATCCAGAAGCAAGATAAAACCGGATGCACGCCCCGAATCCCGAGCCTTGCCAGGGCGGAGAAAGAACTTGTATGCCAAATATAGGCAGTGGCAGCCCTTGGCAGCTGCAGCCAGGCAAAGGACTGAGAGGAGTTCCATCGCGGAGAGTTCGCACAAAATCAGCAGCACTTGAGGAGAAAATCAGCAGCCAGTTGCCCCCAGTCCCTCACTCGATCCAAACTCACATGGCTTGGGAAATTTACTAAAAGAACTTCCTCTGGATGTGCCCCACTTGTGTCTCCCTTCGGGGGCGAATTTGCAATTTGAATTCGTTGTTGCAGACTTGAAGCAAAATAGGTATTATTCCGGACACATCATCAGGACAACGGGATAGACAACGCACTGCTTTTCATTCAGTGTGTTTTTCCTCAACAAGCAAAAAAGGTATATAGTTTTGGGTGGTGTGCAATCACCTAGCAAAGACAGGGACACACATATATATATATAATACACACATGTATATGTATATATATATATATATTGCAGCATATATATATATATATACATACATATATGTATATATCCGCCGACCCCGGCCTTCGCCAAGGCAGGGGCGGCGCCTGGGACCACCGGAGGTGTGGAACCTGCTTTGTCACGGCCATGGCCTTCACGTTGTCCAAGGCTTCCACCAAGCCCTGTGGCTGAACCTGCCGTTTGGTGCACACAGCCTCTGTTGTTAGGGCGTTCTGCTGTTCCAGCGTCGCGGCCGCAGCAATGGCTTCTTATAGGCGTTCAAGGCTGCCGTTTGACAGGCTTCAAACCCCTAAACGGAGGTGTGGAACCTGCTTTGTCACGGCCATGGCCTTCACGTTGTCCAAGGCTTCCACCAAGCCCTGTGGCTGTAAGCTTCTGCTGTTCCAGCGTTGCAACCTGCCGTTTGGTGCACACAGCCTCTGTTGTTAGGGCGTTCTGCTGTTCCAGCGTCGCGGCCGCAGCAATGGCTTCTTATAGGCGTTCAAGGCTGCCGTTTGACAGGCTTCAAACCCCTAAAATGTCTCGCCGGCCGTTTGCAATGCTTCGAATACTCGCCGTCAGCCCCTGCTGTTCCAGCGTTGCAGCCTGCCGTTTGCCTGCACAGAGCCCAACACGCGCCACTCCCGCATGCGCAACGCCCAACTTCGCAGGCAAACGGTACCCCAACAAGCCCAACAGGCGCCACGCCCGCAGGCAAAAGCCACCACAAGGCCACAGCAATGGCTCAAGGCATCCCCGCGGCCGCAGCAATGGCTTCTTATAGGCGTTCAAGGCTGCCGTTTGACAGGCTTCAAACCCCTAAAATGCTTCGCCGGCCGTTTGCAATGCTTCCAATACTCGGCCGGCCGGTTGCACCAAGCCCTGTAGCCGTCAGCCCCTGCTGTTCCAGCGTCGCGGCCGCAGCAATGGCTTCTTATAGGCGTTCAAGCCTGCCGTTTGACAGGCTTCAAACCCCTAAAATGCCTCGCCGGCCGTTTGCAATGCTTCCAATACTCCGCCGGCCGGTTGCACCAAGCCCTGTAGCCGTCAGCCTCTGCTGTTCCAGCGTTGCAGCCTGCCGTTTGCCTGCACAGAGCCCAACACGCGCCACTCCCGCATACACAACGCCCAACTTCGCAGGCAAACGGTACCCCGACAAGCCCAACAGGGCGCCACGCCCGCAGGCAAAAGCCACCACAAGGCCACAGCAATGGCTCAAGGCATCCCCCCGGCCGCAGCAATGGCTTCTTATAGGCGTTCAAGGCTGCCGTTTGACAGGCTTCAAACCCCTAAAATGCCTCGCCGGCCGTTTGCAATGCTTCCAATACTCGGCCGGCCGGTTGCACCAAGCCCTGTAGCCGTCAGCCCCTGCTGTTCCAGCGTCGCGGCCGCAGCAATGGCTTCTTATAGGCGTTCAAGGCTGCCGTTTGACAGGCTTCAAACCCCTAAAATGCCTCGCCGGCCGTTTGCAATGCTTCCAATATTCCGCCGGCCGGTTGCACCAAGCCCTGTAGCCGTCAGCCCCTGCTGTTCCAGCGTTGCAGCCTGCCGTTTGCCTGCACAGAGCCCAACACGCGCCACTCCCGCATGCACAACGCCCAACTTCGCAGGCAAACGGTACCCCAACAAGTCCAACAGGCGCCACGCCCGCAGGCAAAAGCCACCACAAGGCCACAGCAATGGCTCAAGGCATCCCCCCGGCCGCAGCAATGGCTTCTTATAGGCGTTCAAGGCTGCCGTTTGACAGGCTTCAAACCCCTAAAATGCCTCGCCGGCCGTTTGCAATGCTTCCAATACTCGCCGTCAGCCTGTGCTGTTCCAGCGTTGCAGCCTGCCGTTTGCCTGCACAGAGCCCAACACGCGCCACTCCCGCACGCACAACGCCCAACTTCGCAGGCAAACGGTATACCCCAACAAGCGCAACAGGCGCCACGCCCGCAGGCAAAAGCCACCACAAGGCCAAGGCATCCCCGCGGCCGCAGCAATGGCTTCTTATAGGCGTTCAAGGCTGCCGTTTGACAGGCTTCAAACTTCAAACCCCTAAAATGCCTCGCAGGCCGTTTGCAATGCTTCCAATACTCGGCCGGCCGGTTGCACCAAGCCCAAGGCCACAGCAATGGCTCAAGGCATCCCCCCGGCCACAGCAATGGCTTCTTATAGGCGTTCAAGGCTGCCGTTTGACAGGCTTCAAACCCCTAAAATGCTTCGCCGGCCGTTTGCAATGCTTCCAATACTCGGCCGGCCGGTTGCACCAAGCCCTGTAGCCGTCAGCCCCTGCTGTTCCAGCGTCGCGGCCGCAGCAATGGCTTCTTATTATAGGCGTTCAAGGCTGCCGTTTGACAGGCTTCAAACCCCTAAAATGCCTCGCCGGCCGTTTGCAATGCTTCCAATACTCCGCCGGCCGGTTGCACCAAGCCCTGTAGCCGTCAGCCCCTGCTGTTCCAGCGTTGCAGCCTGCCGTTTGCCTGCACAGAGCCCAACACGCGCCACTCCCGCATGCACAACGCCCAACTTCGCAGGCAAACGGTACCCTAACAAGCCCAACAGGCGCCACGCCCGCAGGCAAAAGCCACCACAAGGCCACAGCAATGGCTCAAGGCATCCCCCCGGCCGCAGCAATGGCTTCTTATAGGCGTTCAAGGCTGCCGTTTGACAGGCTTCAAACCCCTAAAATGCCTCGCCGGCCGTTTGCAATGCTTCCAATCCTCGCCGTCAGCCTGTGCTGTTCCAGCGTTGCAGCCTGCCGTTTGCCTGCACAGAGCCCAACACGCGCCACTCCCGCATGCACAACGCCCAACTTCGCAGGCAAATGGTACCCCAACAAGCCCAACAGGCGCCACGCCCGCAGGCAAAAGCCACCACAAGGCCACACTCCCGCACGCACAACGCCCAACTTCGCAGGCAAACGGTACCCCAACAAGCGCAACAGGCGCCACGCCCGCAGGCAAAAGCCACCACAAGGCCACAGCAATGGCTCAAGGCATCCCCGCGGCCGCAGCAATGGCTTCTTATAGGCGTTCAAGGCTGCCGTTTGACAGGCTTCAAACCCCTAAAATGCCTCGCCGGCCGTTTGCAATGCTTCCAATACTCGGCCGGCCGGTCGCACCAAGCCCTGTAGCCGTCAGCCCCTGCTGTTCCAGCGTCGCGGCCGCAGCAATGGCTTCTTATAGGCGTTCAAGCCTGCCGTTTGACAGGCTTCAAACCCCTAAAATGCCTCGCCGGCCGTTTGCAATGCTTCCAATACTCCGCCGGCCGGTTGCACCAAGCCCTGTAGCCGTCAGCCTCTGCTGTTCCAGGCGCGTGTTTGCTCTGTGCGGCAAACGGCAGCTGCAACGCTGAACAGCACAGTTACGGCGATGATTCGAAGCATGCAAACTGCCGGCATGCATTTTAGAGGGGTTTTGGAAGCCGGTGAAACCAGCCTGAACGCCGATAGAAGCCATTGCTGGCCGGGGGATGGCCTTTTTGGGGGGAAAAAAGCCCTGGGGTGGCTTTTGCACTGCGGCTGGCGCCTGTTGGTCTTGTTGGGTACCGTTTTGCCTGCGAATTGGGCGTTGTGCATGCGGGAGTGGCGGCGTGTTTGGGCTCTGCAGCACACGGCAAGCTTGCACCTATAAGAAGCCATTGCCTGTGGCCGGTGGGGATGCCTTGAGCCATTGCCTGCGTTCAGCCCAAGCTGCCCGGGCGCAGGCAACAGAGCCCCAACACCTCGCCACTCCCGCACGCACAACGCCCAACTTCGCAGGCAAACGGTACCCCAACAAGCGCAACAGGCGCCACGCCCGCAGGCAAAAGCCACCACAAGGCCACAGCAATGGCTCAAGGCATCCCCGCGGCCGCAGCAATGGCTTCTTATAGGCGTTCAAGGCTGCCGTTTGACAGGCTTCAAACCCCTAAAATGCCTCGCCGGCCGTTTGCAATGCTTCCAATACTCGGCCGGCCGGTCGCACCAAGCCCTGTAGCCGTCAGCCCCTGCTGTTCCAGCGTCGCGGCCGCAGCAATGGCTTCTTATAGGCGTTCAAGCCTGCCGTTTGACAGGCTTCAAACCCCTAAAATGCCTCGCCGGCCGTTTGCAATGCTTCCAATACTCCGCCGGCCGGTTGCACCAAGCCCTGTAGCCGTCAGCCTCTGCTGTTCCAGCGTTGCAGCCTGCCGTTTGCCTGCACAGAGCCCAACACGCGCCACTCCCGCATACACAACGCCCAACTTCGCAGGCAAACGGTACCCCGACAAGCCCAACAGGGCGCCACGCCCGCAGGCAAAAGCCACCACAAGGCCACAGCAATGGCTCAAGGCATCCCCCCGGCCGCAGCAATGGCTTCTTATAGGCGTTCAAGGCTGCCGTTTGAACAGCTTCATTCTCAACCCCTAAAAAATAATGGCCTCGCCGCCGTTTAAATGCTTCCAAAATCCCTCGCCGTCAGCCCCTGCTGTTCCAGCGTTGCAGCCTGCCGTTTTGCCTGCACAGAGCCCAAAACGCGCCACTCCCGCATGCACAACGCCCAACTTCGCAGGCAAACGGTACCCCAACAAGCCCAACAGGCGCCACGCCCGCAGGCAAAAGCCACCACAAGGCCACAGCAATGGCTCAAGGCATCCCCCCGGCCGCAGCAATGGCTTGTTATAGGCGTTCAAGGCTGCCGTTTGACAGGCTTCAAACCCTTAAAACCCTTCAAATGCCTTGCCGGCCGTTTGCCTGCATAGCGCTCTATCGTTAGGGCGTCCATGCCTCGGGCACGCCCGCAGGCAAAAGCCACCACAAGGCCACAGCAATGGCTCAAGGCATCCCCCCGGCCGCAGCAATGGCTTCTTATAGGCGTTCACGGCTGCCGTTTGACAGGCTTCAAACCCTTAAAACGCTTAAAATGCCTCGCCGGCCGTTTGCCTGCATAGCGCTCTGTTGTTACGGCGTCCATGCCTCGGGCGCCTCGCGGCAGCTTCCTCGCGGCAGCTTCCACCAAGCTTTGTGGCCGTCAGCCGTTGCTGTTCCAGCGTTGCAACCTGCTGTTTGCCTGCACATAGCGTCTGTTGTTAGGGCGTTCAAGCCTGCCGTTTGCCAGCGTTCAAACCCTGCCTCCCTCCCGGCAGCTTCCACCAAACCGTGTGGCGGTCAGCCTTTGCTGTTCCAGCGTTGCAGCCAGCCTTCCAATCGTCAAAACTTTCAAAATCCTTGGCAGGCTTCCACCAGACACTCTGGCCGCAGGCATTTGTTGGGGGACTGTTGCCGCCCGCGGTTTGCTTCCATCGCGTCTGTTGTTCCTGCGTACATTCCTTCTGTTTGCCAGCTTTCACACCTCTCAAATGCTTCGCGGCAGAGGTTTTGCCATTGCCATCTGTTCCTACGGCAAGCGCAGCTTCTTTCTATTTCACTTCCTTTTTTTCTTTGACTCTTTGTCGGGAACGTGCCAATGTTTCATCTGGCATCGTTTTCCCGACGGCGTGACATGCGTCACCGCAATGCGCCCACATGACTGCGATGACCAAACAACCGTTGAGCACACCGGGCAACTGTGCGCATGACACCGTGTTTTCTTGCTGACCGCACCGTCCTTCACATAAAATCGGTTCCCACAAACTGTTCGATGGTTGATTTGCCCTGTCCTGATATCGCTTCTCACACTTTCTCTGCAAAATGGACACCTGTAAACGATGCCTTTCTCTGTCACAACGCCATCCTGAACAGAAAATTTGTTCCCACAGACTGTTCGATGGTCTATTTGCCCTGTCCTGACATCGCTTCTCACATTTCTTTTGCAAAATGGACACCTGTAAACTACGCCTTTCTCTTTCACAACGCCATCCTGAACAGAAAATTGGTTCCCACAGACTGTTCGATGGTCTATTTGCCCTGTTGCCACGTTACTGGCCACATGCCCATTGCGGGTGGGACAAACGTAGTCATACTGTTTCGCACAGGGGCGTCCTTCCCTGACGCGGAAAAAGTTACCGCATGTGCGGCGGTGATCTACTTGGCCTGTTCGTACGGTACTGCTTACAGACTGATTGCAATGCGGGCACACGTATTGGAAAATCTTGCCCTTGGCCATGGCTTCTGCTGCCTTTCTTGGCCGCACCGCCCTCGGCCGTTCGTTGCTGTCGTCCTGTTGGCTATGTACCTCTGCAGGCCCCTCTGTGGTCATTTCTGTTCCGTTCTCTTGTCTGCGCTGTTTTGGCTTCGGCTCTGCTTCCTTCCTTTGGGGGCTCTCCTGTTCCCTCTTCCGTTTTCGTTCCGCGATGGCATCCCAGACATCGGCGATGGCGCGTGCCTTTTTTTTCTTCCGCTGCCCTTCTCGCCACTTTCGCCTGCGTTGCCGCTACCCGCTGTACCGCTTTGCTGATGCTTCCCCGGGGAATGGGGCACTGCCAGCAGTTGCTACAGATTTGGTCACCATTACAAGAACGATGTTGCGCCAGCCAAGATTCAAAAGCGCACGCTGCTTGCTTTACCTTGCAGACGCTGCATCTCCACCAGCCCCATGCTTTACTCGAACAATCTAGACACACTCTATACCGCCCCTGCGTGCTCGTTTCCAGGCCCCGCCAGAAAATTTCTTTTCGTCCTTGCGTGTATTGCAAACACTACACACTTGTGTCTGTTCGCACGTCTTACAAATACGATAAAATGTGGCTTGTGGCCTTGCATGTTCTGTCTTGAATGCATCTTCCTGTTTCCACGCCGTGCAGGCCATGCATTGCCACGGCTGCTGCGCTTCAACGTGCCTACGAATGCATTCCTTGCATACTCTCGCCGCATCTGCTCGTTTCCATCGACCAGCCGTGAATGCAGACGCCGGCTTTGCTTCATTGCATTCTTTGCATTGTCTTTCGTCTCGGTATTTCGCTCGCAGCGCCCTCCAATCCATTTTTTCACCACCCCAGAACCGCAAAATGGTGCTGCAGGGAACGGTCGGTACACAAACAAACCATACCTGTCTTGGACTCGCGTTAATGCAATGTAAGCTGTCAATGGGTCGCCTGCTTCCCCAATGTGCATGTCCATGACAACGCCTTCTTTGCACGTTTGCCCTTGGGCTGCGTGGACCCTGGAGCCAATGGAAACTGCTTCCGCGTGACACGGAGTACTGGCCGCTTCCGCCCCTTGTCCAGATACCACGGTTTCTTTTGCGGCGCTACGGGAAAAACGTTGTCTTCATCAATCCCTTCAAGGCTACCATTTGCGAGCCTCCCAACCCCTTACACACTGTCTTCTTGGGGCTGCAAGCGTGCCAGCCTTCAAACCCCTAAACGCTCCCCAGCAGCCCTACACAGTGTTTTGCTGAAGCTTCTACTTAAAACTCCCGGTTGCCAGCCTTCAAACGCGTCAACCCTCCGCAGCGGCCTTACACGCTCTATTCTTGGGGCGTTCCGCCGTTTGCCGACCTCCGGACGCGTACTGTTCGCAGCCGCACTACACATTCTGTCGTTGGGGGTTCACGAGTGCCGTTTGCCAGCCTTCAGACCTTTATTCAAACCGTTAAACCCTCCGCAGCGGCTCTACACACTGTCTTGTTGAGGCTTCAAGACCACCGTTTCCTAGCCTTCGATCCCTAGCCACACTGCCTTGTTGGTGCTTCAAAGGGGGGTCGGCGGCACCCGGGCGATAGCCCATTCTATATACATACATTGACATCGCAGCAAGGTGAAGCAGTTTCACATTGAATGCAGGGGACCGAAACATACAACAACTTCAGCAAATCCAGTACAGTTGACCTATATAGAGCCAGATTCAACAAAATGCTTTGGAAACAATCACAAAGGATCATGCCCAAGCAACATCATCCAACATTATCCAACATGGACTTCTTGAAAATTGGATACCCCATTCATCCACATTAGTCATTAGTTTTAAATTCATCATGTTCCTCTATCTGTTGGCACTGTACCACTGCAAACCCCATCATCCAACAGCATCCAAACTTGCTCCAGTATGCTGCCTCCTTAGCCACCTCCTCAAACAGTTCCATCAACTTCTCCGGAACTTCCAGCGACACAGTACTGGACACCGGCCGCAAGGCCGCCTTCCAAACGTAGGCAACTCCCCAATTTGGAGGGTTGGAATAGATATTTGATGATATTTGATGATATTTGAAACCACCAATGAATCGACGGAGTTCATTCTTCTTTGAAGAACTCCGTTTTTGGACCTTCATTTCTCCACCTGAACCGGTGACCTTCCTGAACTGAACCCCTCCTCTGCGACAGCTCGTGTCTCTGCCTAAGGAGTCAGGTGGATAAACGAATCCTGGCTGGGAAAAGTTACGAAAGAAGATTGGACAAGTGGTACTAATATGGGCAAACCCCTCAGTTTGCCCGCGCCGATGCAGACGACATGTCCGAACATAAAAAACACAGCGTTTTGTGGGACAAAATGTACATGTCCATGATCATGGCTTTCATCTTGCAACGCACAGCTTAGCTACCTGTGCGTTGAATGTTACAACAACAACATCATCAACATCATCATCATCATAATAATAATAATAATATATAATTTATAATACTAATAATAATAATTTTCATCTTCATCTTCATCATTATATTCCTAATCCCCTTGTTGATCTTCCCAATTGAATGTAAAGTTTAACGGGGTTGGGAATTTATATTTCTAATCCCCTTGTTGATCTTCCCAATTGAATGTAATGTTCAACGGGGGTGGGAATTTATATTCCTAATCCCCTTGTTGATCTTCCCAATTGAATGTAAAGTTTAACGGGGGTGGGAATTTATATTCCTAATCCCCTTGTTGATCTTCCCAATTGAATGTAAAGTTTAACGGGGGTGGGAAATTACATTCCTAATACCCTTGTTGATCTTCCCAATTGAATGTAAAGTTTAACGGTGGTCGGAATTTATATTCCTTCAAAATCCCTAAGAAGTTGTGTGGGCGAACTGGGGGCTTTGCGCGTACTAATACAATTTGATACATACTTTTGTTCATCTTCAATGCTTCTATCAGGCTTTACGTGAATCTATTTGGTCTCAACCTGGGGGTGCTTTGCGGTGTATCTATCCGCTTCAAAAGCAAGTAGGACTCTCGACTTAGACTTGGAAACTAATGAAGGACCTACCACACTTGTGACTACAATCTTGCTGCTTCCAAGGAAAGCATTTCCCGAATCAGTGAATCCTCAGTTCAGAATTTTTCCATGCTTTTCGGCAGAAGCTAGCCCCCTACCACAGTTTCTACTTCCAGAAGTTTATACTTCCAAAAGTTTTTCGATGCTTTTCTTTTTAGAAGGAACATATTTCACTTTGGCCACAACATGTCGCAATGATGAGCATGTTTATAGGTAGACAAGGAGGGCCCATGCTCAGCTGCACAACTGGCTGTCAATGGGAGAGAACAACCTGGTAAGGACCAAGTGCCAAACTCGAGGTTGCAGTTGGCGTACACCGCGAGTCTGGCAAGTGAAGTCACCGTCCAACTATTCAAATGAAATCGGGGACGGGACAATTCTTCTCCTTTGCTGGTCTATTCTATGCATCTGTGGGATTCTCAGGAGGATACATTGGCTTGATGGTTTAAATCTTCACAGTCGTGAGGAATGCCAGCTCCTGCAAGCTTAGGTGGAAAACCTCGAACCTCTGAGACGGGAAGTTGTCAACCTTGACAACATTCTCACACGCATGCCAAGAAGCTACCCCCGTCCTTTCCAAGTAAACAACAGCGGAGGTTCATATTCAACAAACTCATGCCTTCTTGTGGGACAGTGACCCAATGTGACCCAAGACATGGCACGGTCTGGATGTTGAATAGTTAAGGGTTAAGGGGAACTCCCCAAGTGGTCAAAGATATATTGTCCAGCTCCCCAAACTGTGTGTTGGTGGAGCATCAGGCGCTTTGTTCGAAGCTCCTGAGTTGAATCACATCTCCGCTTTCAGTGACTATTCTCAAATATTGACAAGCAACACATCTTTAGCTAAGTATTTACACGCATATTAATGTATATGCAAATATACATACACATGCATATACAGTATGCATAGTTATATGTATATAATATAATTATATATATGATATATGTAAATATATATATATATATACATATATACACATACGCCAATTACACCCCATTTATAACCCATTTATAGCAACAAAGAATGAGTCAGTTACCTGGCTGATGGCTCGTTGGAGGGATGAAGTTGTCTCCGAAGCCTGGCAGTTTTGTTTGGACAGCAGCTGTAATCTCCAGCAACAGATCGAACATGATGCGCATAGACTGCATATAAAGAATGTGTGTATATATATATATATGTATACATATATACATGAAACAATAATGTAAAATACATGCTGTATAATGCTGTATACTGTATATCTGTATAATGTATATACGTATGCATGTGTATGACATCATAATACAGATTTTGCATATGTGATCAATTGTGATCACGTGTACATTGTATACATATCCGAAACATTTTTAAATCTCCAGAACAGGGAACTCGCACACACACACACACACATTTTGCCAACCCCTTCGCTGCCACACATGCGGCAAAAAGTTCTCCCACTGCAGAAGCACGTGCAACGTCCTGGTTTCATGTCATCACGCCCTCGAAATCTGGTCATTGTGTCAGAACGCAATTTTGCTGACATGAGGGAACCCCAACCTGACGTTCCAACTTGAGGTGGATGTGCTTCATGAACTAGTTCGATATCTCAGCAAAGAGCCATGTTGAGCCTAGGGCAAAGTTGCCTCCCTTATGTCGTTGCTTCAGCAGACCTACAGCAAACGCTACCCAGAGCTGACCAATCTGAAGCCGCCAACTGAGCTACGCAATCTACGCAGATTGCACTTTGCCTGCGCAGCCCATCGCAAACAAGCCACGCTGCCACAGGAGCAAAATCAAACAGCCCACAGTGCCAATGGCAGTGACAAGAAGGTGATGCTGAATCCAGTAAATATAGAAATACAAGTTTCGGTTGTACAGGGTACTGACAGACCAGGGAGTGTCCAACGCTTTTGCTTCTGGGCAGCTCTGCAGAAGCTTCTTGGAGTCTCCAAATTGAAGCGAGGATGGCTGATGCACTCCAAATGGAGTACCTTGGTGGCAGAATGTCATC
>CAMXCT020005324.1:0-18411 GCA_947184155.2 Cladocopium goreaui | reverse complement strand
TATGGTTGGTTGGTCTCTTTCTGAGTAACCCACAACTTTGAAACTGAGTTCACAACTTCTGCACAAAGTTTTGTTTGAAAACGTTTGTCATTTGGAAACCTTGGTATTTGAAACTGTCTCACGTTTGTCATCCTCATCTCATCTAAGTAAGGGGAAACTGGTGCCAAGGTCTGTCCTCTGGGTATGGCCTTGGTGTCCAGTTCTTTTTGGGTATTGGGATAGACCCCAACGGGTACCAAGTGTCCAGGTCTCTGACTAATGGCCTTGGGAACCCTAACCCCTCAAACTAGGATCATTCAACCATAATCCAAAACAAACTGAAACATGTTTTCAAACCCGTTTTTCCAAATGCTTTGCAACGGTTTCACGTCTCTTGGAACCTTGGCTTCTAAACCCTGTAACTTGGCAGTTGCAGAACTCTACAACTTCCTTGGTTATCAGCCCAACTTGGTATGACAAAGTCTTGGTAGCTGAGCTGAATGCATTGAGCGCTGAACAGAGGTAGCAGTGCTAAGCATTCCACAGAGTATCCAAGAGTCCTAAAACTCTGGATGGTCTTTACTAAGCGCTGGACATCCAGTTATGGAGACCCTCCCAAATCCAACATGTTGTGCACTGGGGTTCAAACCCTTCAGAAGATAAAGCCAAACCACAGTGACCAACGATCCATGGAGAAGGTCCACAACAGGAAACCCACTGCAACGCACAAGGACAGAACGTTCAGGAAGAGTCCAAAAACAGGTCAAGTTCAAGACGACTCCAATCAAGTTCAAATCAAGTTCAATCCAAGTTCCAAGAACATGCAATAAACAAACATGTTATGTTATGATCCTCAGCTGCAGGGGTATTTCATATGGCATTGCCATCTTTCTCATGACCCCTTGGCAGCTACATCATTGGATCATACAAGTACCTTAGTACAGAACAAAGAACAACAAGAAACGACAGAGAAGTTGCAAAAACCGTCCAATGAGTCCACAAGTGTCCAACTAGTTACAACTGACATCAAAACAGATAACAGCAGTTAAACCTGATGACATCAAACTGCAACACAGTGACATGAACATCCATGCAAACTGCAAAACTGGACATCTGCAAAACCCTATTCTACTCCTAACGGCTCCAGCTTACTAGACGGCTCCAGCTCTGTACAAGGATTGCTGTCAAGAAAACGAAATGAAAACTGCAAACCAAAGTACATGAAAGTGCAACTGCAAACATCGACAGTGAATCCACTCCCATGCAACTGATTGCACAACAGATTCCATCTCTCCTTTTTCAAAGCTCATCGAACACTGATGCTGCTTGGAATGAACCTCGAGCTCATAGAGCTATTCTTTCACAAGCTGCCAGGCAAGTGCAGAGCTTTACATTGAAATCCAAAAACATCAAAATTATCTATGTGACCATGCTACAAGGAAGGACTCTCAGGCTCATTGCTCCTCCCAAAACCAGCTTCATTTCACATAGATCTCGGCAGTCTCTGGCTAATTGAGTGGGACCGCCGTTCGAATGAATTCGTCAGAAATCACTCGATATACCAACTGGCCCAACTGGAGAGTTCCCATACCATACTCCTCCGCCCACCCTGCCGGGATTGCCTCTCGACGAGCAGGGTTGGGCGAAACGGCCCGTACGATTTCCGTCCCATCATGGGTGCGCAGCCGAATGCGCCCTGCGCGCTGCACAACTGGCGCTGCAGGCGCTGCCGGCGCTGCAGGCGGTGGTGCATAACCAACAGAGGCCGGTGGTACAGGTGGGAAGCTCGTTCCTGTATTGGCTGCCAGTCCTGGAGTTGTCGGTGTCCCCATTGGTGGTGGTGCCAGGGGAGGATTCATCGCGCCCGTAACTCCATGGACAGCAGGGCTCGCTGCTGTTGTAGTAGGTCCAACAGGAACCCCAGGAGCTGCAATACTCGGCCCCACAGGAACTCCAGTCGATGCCACACCCGGTCCCACAGGAACTCCAGTGGGTGTCACACCAGGTGCAACCGGAGCAGCAGTCACAACATTCACCTGCCCCAACGCAGTCACCATCCTGTCTACGGCAGATTCAATGCCCTTCAGGTACTGCAGGGTTTGTTCATGCTGTGCACGTTTTTCTTCCTTGATTTCTGCCAACCTCCTGTTCCCTGTATTGATCTTGTCGTTCAAATCACGACAAAGCTCTTTCAGAGTTGGATTGACTTGGGATTTGTTCCCAGTCACTTGCCAGCTGATATTGTTAATGGCCGTCGAGTGCTGCTGCATCGATGTTAGGAAGTACTTGGCGGACACTTGGTCCACTCCTAACTGAATGCAGAGAGCATTTATATCCTTCTTGGTCTGCTGCAAACTTTCATTGGTTCCGTCCAAAGTGGACGTCGAGGCGGTGAGGCAAATCACAACGTCCTTCACAACCTTCACCAATCCATGAATTTCCTTACGAAGTCGGCTCTTCTTTGCCGGCGGCTCATCACCAGTTTCAGCTGCACGTTTGTCGGCTGGATTCGCAGCTTCCTCATCTGAGCTCGGCAAACTTGCCGCTTCATCACGAGGAGACGGCTTCGGCGAAGCTTTTGGAGATGCAACACCTCCCACATGCGTGGGTGTTGCTCCAGGCACTCCATAGGGCACGGCTTCTCCAGTTCCCGGCGCCCTTGCGCTATCTGCCGTCGCATTGGCGGTATCCGGAGCTTCAGCCACCGTATCGACCTTTGCAACTTCCGTTGAGGTGTCAACGTTACTGCCCATCTTCCAAAGAAAGTGAAGCGGACGGCAATACGAAAAGCAGGTGATCTTAGATCCAGAATGCTATTGGCAACTGTGCTAGATGACAAACAATAAAACACGGCTCCCAGCATTACCTAGACGGACAACTTTTCGTACGGCTTCACTTTACTTACCAAAAATGAAAACCAAACAACATGTTCCAAAACAAAAACAAAACTTGAGGTTTGGAAAAACTGGTGTTTCACTGGTTTTCGTTTCCGTCGTTTTGTTTCAAAACGTGTCGTGGCATGACATGCAAACGAAAAACTTTCAACAACTGCAACCTGCGTGTCAACATGTAGGCCTCCATGTGCACTACAGAAATTACAGTCTGACAGCGAAAAGTCCGAAACGAGTTCACATCACCTCACTAGTCAACATCGTCCAACAATGCTCACCAGTCGCACATGACAAAGACTGACCAAAGAACCGAGACGGAAAAGGCCAGGACACCGTCACAGAAAACAGAAAAACTCCAGCAAACCATCCAGACGGGACAACAGAAGTACTCAAGGTCCACATCCGCCGATTCGCAACAAAAGAACAGTACAAAGTGAAAACTGTAGGAAGGTTCAAAGACCTTCAGTTGGAGCAAACTGGATTCCAGGCGGTCACCTGCGATTCCAACGTCTATCGAATTCAAAACCTTAGCAAAATGCCGTTGAGTCACAAGCGAAAAACAAAAGTTCCTTAGCAAAGTGCCTCAGTGGAACAGGCTTGTGTCATGCAATTCGTTCGGAAAATTTCAAAGTTCAGGTTTCAGGTGCTACCGACCCTTCCAACAAACTTGACATCATCTCCCCTTCTTCGGCTAGCAGCTGTAGCCTACGCTGAAAGGTACGGATCCATGACAAACCATTTGTGTCGAGTCCTGGCACCAAACCTACCTCTTTTTCGAGGTTAATAAGCATATCCCTATTCTTAAATGACTTAGTCAAACCATCACTCGGGTTTTGAAGTCCAGGGATGTGCTCTAGCAAAAGGCGTTTCTTTTTAACCAGCATTTGAATGTACTTTGCGCGAAGTTCAATGTGCCGGACGCGTCGCAGCAACCCTTCCATCGAGCTAATGCTGATCGCGGCCGTTGCATCGTTGCGCAAAACCAACTGGTAAGTCCCTGTTGTACACTGCGGGGTTCCCAGAATGGTTAGCGGAATCCCATCCAAAATGGATTCCAGCAACATGCCTAACGACACCAACTCCTTCGAGTTTTCGGTCATCGCGCACAATTCCGCTTCTGCGCTACTCAAAGCTGGGCATTCTTGTTTTCTAGAAAACACCTTAATGCAGCAACCTTCGAACATCAAGACTCCCCCTGACACGGAGGCCACATTCCAAGACGCGTCGCAGAAACCAACAACGCTTCGCGGTCCTACGCTGGGCGATCCTTCCGGAGAAGGCATGGTCTGCACGCGGTGAAGGCGCGTCAACAACCAACGCAACAGTGCACGCAAACAAGCTTCCGCTGCACCGGATGGCTTCGACTGGAATCGCGCAAGGTATGAAACTGAAAAACACAAATCAGCCCTAGACAAAGCGGCACACGCTAACTGTCCTAGAACCCTGCGATACCGTGCTTCACCCTCCGCTGTCAGAGGCGTGTCTTCGCCCTGTTTCTCGCGATCCTTGTAGATCTCTTCCAGCTTTGGTGGTGTCTCGTTTGGTTTCAGTTTCTCGTGCCAACTGTCGATGACCCCTGTCATGTATGCTTCACTGACCCCCAGATTTAAGGTGGATTCCCCATCCCTTTCTCGATAAATGGTTCTCCCCAAAAACTGTAGGACGCCTTTCTCAAGCGCTGGAATCCTTCCAGTCAGTTTGATTCGCCAAATCTTCTGCAACTGTTGCAAGAACGATTCACCCTCTTGCGGACTTTCAGCCGCGACGAGTAAGTCGCCGACGTACACAAGCACTAAAAGCATCCCATTGGGCGTCTGCAACCTGAATAAAGTATTCTCAAAGGTGTCTTGACCTCCCATGGAATATACCACCCGCTGCAATTCGAGAAACCACAACAGTGGGGCTCGCCTAAGCCCATTCATGGCTTTCCCTAGCCATGCGATCACTCGACATCCCTTGATTGTGAGGTTCGCCGGAAGTAACACTAAGTCACAAGCTTCAGCTTCCACTGGCGCATGCATGAACGCCACAGAAACATCAGCAGTCAGCAAACTGAGATCTTTCACCACGGAAACTGCGAGCACACAACGAAGCCCGTCCAACGACGACGTTGGAGCGTAGATCCCAGCATTCAAAGCTGAGGTCCCTCCCGTAGCGAAGTCTCGCACTACAAGGCGACACCGAACGATTTCTGAAGTCTTTTGGGTCAATACCCAACGTGAGGTCAAGACCGTGACTTGCTTTTCCTTAGCTAGTGCCCGACCGTCACGTTCAACAAGGCAGCGCCCGACCTTAAGTCGTTCAAGCTGCTGAACCTCAGTTTTCATTTCCTGTTTTACCTGTTCAAAGTCTAAAGCAGCTCCAGTGAGCTCGTCAAAAGACCTTTCAGGGATGTTAACCCGTACTCTTTGACCTCCAAAATCCTCTTCAAAGAAATCACCATTTCCCTCACCGACAGGGAAAACACAACCAGACTCTCTCAAACAAAAAGTGTTCCACACATCAGCTTGTGTTTGAAGAATAAGGTTGTTCAACCACGCATCCCCTTCTTCCTCCTCAGATCCTTCCCCTTCTGAACCCTCATCGACCCTGTCGATCGTCATGGGCTCAGGACCTTCACCTATCTCACCTGCATCTACATCCATGCCATCAGCTCCATCTGCAATGGGCTGTGGAGACACCTCTTCCCTTGGGAAAACCGGTGGATCCAACTCTGGTGGAAAATCAGGTGGGGGTAAGGCCTGTTCTGCCTGTGGCGCCTCAAGACGTGGTTCTGGGAAGTCCTGTGGCCTGACGCCTGCCAAAAGAGGAAAAAGAGATTCAACATCATACTGGAGAGGCTCCTTCAGTTTGAAAGAGTGACCCTTGATCACCTCACGATACCCTTCAGCATCAACAGAAAATGGGTACCCCAAACAACCTCCACCAGTCACATACCTCATGCCAAGAAAATGGCACAACACCAAACGCTGACCAGGCCATTTTAAAGGGTGAATTGGTTTCAAAAACCCAACTGCCCCAAAAGGATAAGACCTAGGTGCCTGACCTCCCCGTTTCTCTCTCAAACGTTCTAAGGGGGTGCTCCCAGCCTTTCCCTCACAGTATGCGTTGTACGTCCTGTAGACATGTCCCACCAAATATCCCAAAAGGGGGGATTCCAACGCAATCCTGGCATTGCAATGGCGTTCAAGTGCCAACCAGTTGGCATAGATCCCTTCTTTCATGATGCAAACGGCTCTCTCGATGCCTTTTGCCTGGGGTCTTGCCTCCGAAATGTTTCTCCAGTGATAGCCTCGTGCTGAACTAGCTGCAAGGCCTCTTTCAACCAAAGATTTCAGTGCTGCCTCATTGTCAGTAGCTACTTCTACAGACAACCCTCCAACACCAATCTCATTGAGAACTGCTGCAGTGGACTGCACGTCACGTTCTTTATCACCTCCACAAACCACCATGCCAACCATCCCAGTGTGAACCATCAACAGGACCAGAACTTTCCAATGTTTCCCTGCTACAAAAAGGAAATCAGCAGCAAGACTGTGGGGTGTTTCATGCTTATGACCTACTCTCCTAGCAGGTGTGCGTCCTCTTGACTGCACGCAATCATCACATCCCCTGTCATAAGGCCAATGGCCCCTGCACTCATGTTCCAGCCTGAGACGTCCATCACCCAATTCAGGGACACTGCACTCCAGATCTGATCCCTCTGGACCATCTGGTGTGTCTGGGCGTTCTGGCAAACCAGGTTCATGGGGACCCCAACCCTCCAAATCTTCTGAATTGGCAAGTGATGGGGAACCAACTTCAGAAACCTCACCTGCCTGAGGTCCATCATCACTGTCATCAATTTCATCCTGTGTCAAGTCCTCAACCTGAGGAAAACCACGCATCATCCTAAAACAAGGGTCCACAAACGTCCAGTCACACCTGCATTTCCGATCAGATTGACCTGAACCTGTCCTCCCTTCATGGTATTTCCACTCCATGTGTCCAGATGTGCCATGATCTTCTTGACAAAACTCTTCAAAATCACAACATGACATGTAATCATCATCACTGTCTGTCGTTTCAGATGCACAACACGACATGAAATCATCTTCACTGTCTGTCGTTTCATCGTTTGTTTCAACGTTTGTCTTCAACAAAACGTCTGTTTCAATGGTATTGGGCTCATGATCATCAAAAACATGCTGAAAAAGACGACTGCTTCCAAAATGAAACATCCTACAAACATAGGAAAACGACTGCAACATGTCTGCACTCTTCATCTGAAGCTCCCGACGTTTGGCCTTGACATTGGCAGAACCTCCTGACCTACCCTTGGTGACCTGCGCAACCTCCTGAGTGGCAACATGATTCACAGGGTCCTTAGTCAAAGAGTCCTTAGTTCCCTTAGTTACCAGGTCCTTAGCCACAACATCCTCAGGGACAACTGCTGCAACTGAACTACAACCACAACAAGTGTTTCGTTTGGTTTGTTTCGTTTCAGTGCTGTCAGTGTTCACAGTGTTTCCAGTGTTCATGGTGCTCAAGTCCATCGGTGCTGGTCCAGAACCCTTCACACCACTCTTGTGCTTTGAAAGCAAACTGACTTTCAGCCACCATGCTCTCTCAAAAATCTTCAAAGGAAGTTTCAATTTCTTCAAAAACAATCCACTCTCCTCAGCATTGCCAAGGACTGTCTTCCAACCAGTTTCCAAAAGGGCGTAAGTTGAGATCACATTCAAAGGAATTCCTACCACTACTACACGCTTCATGGTAATCTTCGTCTTACCTACCTTGAATTCCAGATCTACAACCCCTTTGACAGGCAGATCATTGTCTCCTGCACCCTTCAAGCTTGGAGATGGACCAGGATACTCAAAACTCACAGTGTAGTGCTTGACCCACTTCTCAGAAACGATGTGGCATGTAGCCCCTGAGTCTACCAGCCAGCAGGTCTTAGGATCTCCTATCCCTACACTACCTACAAACTCTTGCAGTGTGCTGCTCAGGTGGTGTGTCACCGGTCTCTCAGTACTCGATGTCCCTGTGGCCCCCAATGGCCCACCAGCATCTGATCCAGTCTTCACTGCCAACGATTTGACTACCATAGCAGCCTGGTTTCCACCCTCCTGCTCAACTTCTGGTTCTTGAGACTCCTCAGCCTCACAAGGCTCTTCACCTTCTTCAACTTCTCGAAACTTTCCTCCTTTCCCTCGACCTTTGCCTCGGCCTTTGCTGCCTTTGCTCTTTGCAGCAGGCTTTGCCTTGGGCTTTGCAGAAGGCTTGGGTGTTGAGGAAGCTCCAGGTCGTTTGCTGGGATCCTTGGCCCAGCAGTCCTTAGCTGCATGACCTGACTTACCGCAATGGCTGCATTTCACAGGCTGTGGACAGTCACGAGCAAAGTGTCCACGTTTGCCGCAATTGTGGCAAGTGACACCTTCAGAACCTTGCTTTGGCCCTGTTGCCACATGAACTCTGCTGTCCAGGTCATTGGTGAGTCTCATTCTGGTGTGGTACGCGACCACAGACTCCCAAACCCTGGCAACAGTAGTGGCACCACAGTGGAGTTGAACATATTCTGCCACCTTCTCTGGTAAATTTCTCAGATATAGCAAAAATTGATCTCCCTCATTGATGCGCAAATCAGCCAATTGACCTGCAATCAGGGAAGCTTCCAACATGGAGTGAAATCCTTCAATCTCAGCCCCAATCTCTCTCAGCACATCCATGAGAAGATGCCTCTCGCTCTTCTTCATGGTGTACTTCAGGCAGGCTTCTCTGTATTGCAACGCCTCTGGACGGCTCATCAAACTGAACTCTCTGCGCAGCAATCTCAAAAGCTCAAAACCATTTGCCTCCTGAATGCCATAAAATGCAATCTGAGATTTCACCACATTGTCAACCCTTGAGTATCCAGAAAAGCTCTGTTGGAGCAGATGAAACAGTCGACGACTTCGAATGGCTTGATCTTGGTTCACGATCACCACAGAGTATGGCAAGTTCAGAGCTTCCTTGAGCTCTTGTGCATAGCTATCGTGGACAAGACACAGCCACGATGCAAACTTGTCTAACCAACCCTTGAAACCAGACAGCTCTTTTGACCTTGTACTCCAAGACTTCCAGTCTGGCAAGGGTGCTGCTGGAATCCACTTGGTATCCATGGTAAGACGTTCACTTCCTTGTCCTTGACTTCCTTGGACCTGAGCTTGGGGCACTGGCCCTTGAGCTCCAGGCATTGGAGGGACTGCACCTGCTCCCTGCGCTGTACGTGACAGAAAGTCAACCATGGATTGGGTCAGCAACATTTGCTGTCGAAGTACTTGCATCATCAGTGGATCTTGGCTCACAGGAACTCCTACAGGAACTCCTCCTGGACCTCCTGCTGGACCACCTGGTGTGTCCAGAAAACCTGGCGGCATTGCAAACGTAACTCCAGTTGCTGGTGTGCTCGGTGCCCCTGATGGGCCTGCTGACTGGCCTGTCGATTAGCCTGTCTGGTAGGTACCAGATGACAAAAAACTTCCATCTGATCTTCCACCCATACCAGTATTGAAGCTCAGCCATGGGTCTCCTGATCCTTGCAGAGGATCTGGGTTTGTCGGCACATAGACAGTGGGTGGGCCTTGTGGCCCTGACATACTAAACACAGGTGTCGTTCCAGTGTCTAAATGTCCAGAAACCAGCCCGACAGGGGCACTACTGGCACTTCCAGTAGCCACAGCGGTGCCTGGCTCTGTGCTGGGACTCATTGGCCCAGGTCCACTCATCTTAAGATGCCAGATCTTTCACAGACCTCTTCTGCAACTCTCACAGCAAGACAGCGGCAGATCTTAACTGTCTTTCTTAGCGTCTGCCCCTCACCCTCAGGATCACTGGGCTCCGCTACCATGTGAAAACACGAGAGCGGCGTGGCAGCTCTTTTTCACAGCTCGGACTTGAGCCAAACCACACAGGTTTGACAGCTCAGTCACTCTTCTTCTTAGAAGAGTCGTGCAGAGTAAAACGCAGTGACACTCAAACGTTCTCAAACTTCTCAAACTACTTCCAAAGAGTTCTCAAGCTTCAAAAACGTTCTTCCAGCTTCTCCAAATAAAACGTCTTCAGCTCAAACTCACAAATAACCTACAAAACTCCTACCAAATAAGTTCACAACATCAAGTTCCTAAGACATGGGTCAAACAAGATCCCAAAAACACCAAAAACCACAAAAACAAACGAAAATCCATCTCCAAGCTCTTCCATGCACAAACTGGTTCCATTTGGTTCCAAATTGGTTCCTCACAGATCGGTTCCTCAAACTTAAATGGTTACCTAACTGTTCACATGCACATGCATTGTTCCAAGATAGGTTTAAAGATGTTCAAGTAGGTTCAAGGTGGTTCAGTACACTGTACATCCTCTCACCAAACTTTCACATGGCAATTGGATTCAAACGGTTGTGGCATTGGCGTCACTATGCAGATCACCATCAAGATCCATTGCTTGTAAGACCAGATTTGAATGGACGTTTTTGCGGACAACGTTGGTTGAAGGAAACAACAAAAGGTGGTGTGTGATGGAACTCTGTGAAATGCTTGAGGGACTGAAGTTTCATGACATGGTTGGACGTAGAAACATTATCACGATCATCACAGAATCAGAGAAGGATCCACGTGCAATGGAATTTTCATTGGTTAATGAGCCAGATGAAGTTTTCCTGTTGAAGCAGATGCAGACATGACATTGAAGTGATGGATGCTGAGCCTCCCATTGAAGGGAGAGATGTTCCAGGTCAAATTGTGGTGCAGCCGATTGCAGAGAATGAAGTTTGCGTAAATGGAACTGTTCTCAGGAATGCAGTTCGCTAGCCACGCTACGAGCTGGATACTCATTCTATGGGATTTCAAGCTCAGAGTCAAAGCAGAAGTGTTTCAAACGTTTGATTGAATATTCAAAGAAACTTGAGTTGGAATCAGTGATGGTGGCAGCAAAAGAGGCATTTGAACATAGGAACTACATCCACTTTCACCAGTTTCTTCAGAAGTGCCTAGTGAGTATGAGCAGTCACAACATAGGTTGACATGTGCCATACAAGCAGTCGTGCTCTTCGTATCTTGCGCACAGGGCACGTTCTGATCGCCATGAACGTTCAGATGAGTCGCATGCAGAAGCAGTGCCCACCATTCCTTTGACTACTTCTTCACAAAATCTGATGGTGATTCAGGCAATCCCGATACACTAGGGAGGCTCTTTGAGCGAAGCCGGTTTTGAGAAGGTTTTCCGGACCCAGAATTGGGTCCGTTAGAGCAAGCAGTTTTGTAGATGATTTTGTTTCTTGTTGTGGCAAGCGGGGTGCA
Organism: Cladocopium goreaui; assembly: GCA_947184155.2. Taxonomy (NCBI): domain Eukaryota; class Dinophyceae; order Suessiales; family Symbiodiniaceae; genus Cladocopium; species Cladocopium goreaui. The sequence goes on along the minus strand of CAMXCT020005324.1, from coordinate 7,223 downwards.
TATCCGTTGCTGCTTGAACCCACTTGAAGTTAGCTTCTTATTATTTCGTTGCGTCTGGTGGCTTGATTGTTTGCCCCGCTAAAAGAAGGCCCATCAGCCTTTTGCAGCCCTTAGGTGATTGCTTGAAGTGTTTCTTGCCGTTCAAGAGTTTCTGGATTTTCGCGCAGGTGGCCGACTTCCCTTTGAATGATTGTATTGAATACTTTACTGCCCCTTGTTGGCCCCCCTTGCCCCTCTAGACTCCTACCGAAGTTTTTAGCCCAGAAAGAACATGAATCATGATCTTTTCAGTCAACCCCGTTATTAATTAATAGTATAAATTTAAAACGGGATGGGGTAGGAATCTGCTTAGGAAAATATGTGGCAAGGTGACGTATTGAAGGCTTTCTTACTCCGCCATCGTTTCGATATCGTGTCAATTACATTGGGTAATTGAATTCAAACATAGCACGGAGTAGCGGAGTAGCGCGGAGTAGCGAAGGATTGGTGAATGTTGCCTGGGTGGTGCTGCATCGCAAATCGCCACATCTGATACCACATGTGCGCTTTCAGGTTCCATTTCTGGGGCCGGAAAGTCAAGTGAAATCAGGCTTCGCATGTGCGGGCCTCCTCTGTTCCAACTCTATATGCTGGTTGCTTAAATAAACGCAGTTGTAATTTTTTGTTTGTTGCACGGGTCGGCCTTTGCTGTGGATTTTGCGATTTTGCGGTCTCATTTTTGGTACCGCCAGACGGTCCCAAAAATGGGACCGTGAAAGTGCTTTTCTTTTGTTCTTTTACTAAGCGGTGCATGCGGTCCCAAAAATGGGACCGCCAGGCGGTCCCATTTTTGGGACCGTGTTTAGGTTAATTTTTTGAAGTTTGTTGTATCAAGGTTGCAGAAGTGCAACGTTTTGGTTTCAAGGAAGCTTTGTGGCTTATGGCGACCGGAAGGGCAACTAGGGAGGCCCTTTTGAGCGAAGCCGGTTTTGAGAAGGTTTTCCGGACCCTTGGGTCCGTTGGAGGAAGCTGTTTTGTAGATGATTTTGTTTCTTGTTGGGGCAAGCGGGGTGCATATTGGTTGCTGCTTGAATCCAGTTGAAGGTAGCTTTTTATTATTTCGTTTCGTCTGGTGGCTTGATTGTTTGCTGCTAAAAGAAGGCGCATCAGCCTTTTGCAGCCTTAGGTGATTGCTTGAAGTGTTTCTTGCTGTTGAGGAGTTTGTGGGTTTTCGCGAAGGTGGCCGGCTTCCATTTGAATGATTGTATTGAACACTTTACTGCCCCTTGTTGGGCCCCCCTTGCCCCTCTAGACTCCTACCGAAGTTTGCAGCCCAGAAAGAACATAAATTATGATCTTTTTAGTCAATCCCGTTATTAATTAATAGTATTAATTTAAAACGGGATGGAGTAAGAATCTGCTTAGGGAAAGATGTGGGAAGGTGAAGTATTGAAGGCTCTCTTACTCCGCCATCGTTTCGATATCGTGTCAATTACATTGGGTAATTGAATTAAAACATACCACGAGTAGCGGAGTAGCGCGGAGTAGCGACGGATTGGTGAATGTTGCCTGGGTGGTGCTGCATTGCAATCGCCGCATTGGAGCTAGGGAACGGAGACAGCTGATACCACATGTACACTTTCAGGTTCCATTTCTGGGGCCGGAAAGCCAATTGAAATCAGGCTTCGCATGTGCGGGCCTCCTCTGTTCCAACTCTATATGCTGGTTGCTTAAATAAACGCAGTTGTAATTTTTTGTTTGTTGCACGGGTCGGCCTTTGCTGTGGATTTTGCGATTTTGCAGTCTCATTTTTGGTACCGCCAGACGGTCCCAAAAATGGGACCGTGAAAGTGCTTTTCTTTTGTTCTTTTACTAAGCTGTGCATGCGGTCCCAAAAATGGGACCGCCAGGCGGTCCCATTTTTGGGACCGTGTTTAGGTTCATTTTTTGAAGTTTGTTGTACAGTATCAAGGTTGCAGAAGCGCAACGATTTGGTTTCAATGAAGCGTTGTGGCGTATGGCGGCCGGAAGGGCAACTAGGGAGGTCCTTTTGAGCGAAGCCGGTTTTGAGAAGGTTTTCCGGACCCAGAATTGGGTCCGTCGGAGGAAGCTGTTTTGTAGATGATTTGGTTTCTTGTTGGGGCAAGCGGGGTGCATATCGGTTGCTGCTTGAACCCAGTTGAAGGGAGCTTTTTATTATTTCGTTTCGTCTGGTGGCTTGATTGTTTGCTGCTAAAAGAAGGCGCATCAGCCTTTTGCAGCCTTAGGTGATTGCTTGAAGTGTTTCTTGCTGTTGAGGCGTTTGTGGGTTTTCGCGCAGGTGGCCGGCTTCCATTTGAATGATTGTATTGAATACTTTACTGCCCCTTGTTGGCCCCCCTTGCCCCTCTAGACTCCTACCGAAGTTTTCAGCCCAGAAAGAACATGAATCATGATCTTTTCAGTCAATCCCGTTATTAATTAATAGTATAAATTTAAAACGGGATGGAGTAGGAATCTGCTTAGGAAAATATGTGGCAAGGTGATGTATTGAAGGCTTTCTTACTCCGCCATCGTTTCGATATCGTGTCAATTACATTGGGTAATTGAATTAAAACATAGCACGGAGTAGCGGAGTAGCGCGGAGTAGCGAAGGATTGGTGCATGTTGCCTGGGTGGTGCTGCATCGCAAATCGCCACATTGGAGCTAGGGAACGGAGACAGCTGATACCACATGTGCGCTTTCAGGTTCCATTTCTGGGGCCGGAAAGTCAAGTGAAATCAGGCTTCGCATGTGCGGGCCTCCTCTGCAATAACTGCACTGGCAGTGGTGGACAGCCATACTGGATTTGTGTCATGCATCCCTTTGGAAGGGAAGTCTCAGCTGGATCATGCAAACAGGGAGATCATCAAGTTTGTGCAAATTGTTAGGGCATTCAGAAGTGATTTTGCATTGCGACAATGAACCTTCAATACTGCAATTGAAGTGCTTGGTGCTGAAGACACGTCAAGGCATGGGCCTTAAGACACGTGAAAGTAGCTCTGTGGCATATGACAAAGGTGGCAACAGCCTTGCAGAGAATGCTGTTGGTAGAGTCAGAGCTTTGGCATGTACGTTGATGCACCATGTTCATGGAAGACTTGGAATTCAGCTGGAGACATCGAGCGCGATTTGGAGTTGGGTCTTGAGACATTCAGCATGGCTTATTTCAAGGTTTTCAGTTATTAGAGGTGCCACACCTTATGAACTGGCTTTTGGTCCGTAGCCATGGGCTCAAGCTTTGGCTCAAGGCCGTATCGGCTCAAACCCCGTGGGACTGGGTAACCCAATTTTAACTCAAGGGGCAAACATCCATCTTGATGATTTGCGTGAGTTAATTTTGGGGGCACCAGTATAAAGGGGCTAGGGTAGTACTGCCGTAGGAAGAGCACAAAGGTGCCCGTCAACCTGTTTTTGTTGATAAGAGAATAAGGGAGGGGGGGTTATCTTAGTTTTGTTTGTTTAAGATCTACCTTCTCGTTTTTGACTTACTTGCTTTCATCCGTTGAACATACCTTTTTTGAACCCCACTTGTTTAAGGACTCCTGGGGTACCCAGTGTAGTTCTTTTACTTGTGATCTTGTTGGTTTTGTTCACAAGGCTCACTGGGGTACTCAGTGTAGTCTTTTTTGTTCTTGTTATCTTCTTGCTCCGCCCAGGTTGCCCCTCTGGCCTGCTTCTGTGTAGTCACTGTACCCAGGGGTACTCTGGGTTATAGTCGACGACATGAACTGCAACCCTCATGACACTATTGAACAGCATGCCATTGAGCTGGTGTCGAGTCTTGGGAAAGAACATCTTTTTGTTGCGAACTGTCCCAGTGATATTGATCCGAACAGATATTCAGGCACGGTGATCACTTATGAAGAAGCCTTTGATCACAGTGATACAGGAGTCGGCCTCTGCCTATTGCTCCCCAAAGCTTATGTCCTTCAGAAATTCATAGACATATGCCTTAACAAAGATATCTCTGTTCATTTTGTTTTCACTTGTTCAAGCAGTACCAGCGAATTTGAAGCTTCTGCATGGCTATACAACCTTCTCAATGATAAAGTTCAACATGTCGGCTTTATGCAAAATCTTGGTGTTACCTTTTGCCCCGCAAATAACCAAGAGAAATATCTCATTGCATGCCAGGTTGAACCGTATACCGAACACTGCCATGTTTCTTGGTCTCGACCCTGCAGAACGCTGGAGTATGTCTTTCCCAGAACTGTTGTTGAACGACATCAGACGATCAGTGAACTTCAGAGCCTGTCTGCAGTTAACTATATTGACTTCAGAAGACCCAATGGATGCCATCGCATATCAGATAAGATTGATGTCACCTCACTCACTGTCCAAATTGCCAATGATTGCCTGGCAGACATCGAGCTTGTTGAGAAGATCCTTCAGCCAACTGTTGATGCCGCTTGGTCGCATGGACTTGCAGAGTGTCAGGTTAAGCATTTCTTTCCATGGAATGACTCAGAATTCCAAAAGCATTTTCCACATGGAATCACTATGTCAGTACTGGATTTGAAGGCTTTTCCGAACACTGTGCTTAATGAGATTCTTGTCCAACTAGCCAACCTTAAAGTGAGGTACCATTTCATGAATTACAGAAGACTTGCCATCTTTGGGCCGCCGTCACTGGTCATCAACCTTCACTTAGCCCTTCTTCCATTTGACGTTCATTTACCTATTGGGCCTAAACAGGGTGCTTTCACTGTCCACATGCTGCGATCAGAACCACATTGCACACAGACCGCCCATGATTATAATCATTTTCAAGTCAAATTTGGCAAGATTGGTTCCTTTCAGTATGCACCTGCACAAATTTTATGGGCTGAAATTCCCTCATCAATATGTACGGAGGATCAACTCGGCCAATCAGATCAATCATCTCTAGTACAATTACTAAAACAAAAGGTGGGGGCTGTTAATTTTTCCATTCGTTGGTGCCAGGTTGACAGGTCGCAGCAAAAGTGTCTTTGTTTTGACATCGAGATTAAACATGAAGACTCTCTACCTCTTTCACTGGATTGTGACCCTTGCCAAGTTGTTATTCAGCACCAGTGCCCCTCTGCAGAAGATTTTCGTGCTGATGTCTCCCTTACTGAAGTCGAAACCAGACGGGATCACTGGAATAAAGTCATTGCTCAACAAATGATCCCTAAAGAAGGCAGAATCAGTCATCTTTCTTTTGAACCAAACAAGAAACAGTCAGCCAAAAGATACTATGATTTGCGTACCACTGTCATTGACTCTATGCAGGACTTCACCAATATCATTGCCATTGCGTCCCAACCGCCTGCGTGGTTTTTCTCGCCTAAAGAGTTGCATATGCCCTTGATGGAATGCTTACAAAAAGTTAATTTTTGTGACAACTCTTTCATCCAGGAATCCTTTGTGACGAATCCTGACACTGTTAAGATTGATCTACTTCATCATGAATTTATCAAGCATAGGGACCACCAGAAGTGGCTTTTTTATCATATCGTGCTTGGTCCAGAACAGTGTTTTCATTTGAAATCTATCCACCTCGAGCGTGATGAATGGAAGGTACGATACTACGATGAATTGATCATACGTACTTTTGAACCCTCCTCAATTTTTGTCACACTCCCACCCGGAATTTCAATATCGCAGGTCGTCGATAAAACGCAATGTTGTCACCTTCGAGAAGCATATGCCTGTATTGTACCATCACAAAGAACCCCTGATGTTGGCACTACCCATGCTGGATTGAAGGAGCAGTATACTAATGCCACACCGACTGCCCATTTTCCAAACGGCCATGGAATGAACAGCACTAAGAGTGTGCCCTCCCACGGACAGTCAAGTCCAACACCAACAGGGAACAGACCAGCTTATCGCCCACCTTACAAATCCAGGCAGGGTAGAGGATCTCCCAACACACCTCCTGAGGGAGATATTGAAATGCAGCCTGCGCCAACCAATAGCAGCAAACACCCAGAACCCCCGGAAACGCACCTTCAGGCAGGTACCGGCGAACACTGTGAAGATGTGCCCATGGAATGTGTTGCAACAGCTCTTGATCCAGTTGACGACAACACTCATAGTTCTGACAAAGAATCGCAACAACATGATAATACCCTCCATGGTCACAACCCCCTCGCCTCTGACAACAACCTTGCCATGGCCAACCTCGATCAGAATCACCCTCGCGAAACAGGACAACCTTGCCATGGCCAACCTCGATCAGAATCACCCTCGCGAACCAGGACAACATGCCCATGATGGCATTACGAACAACCTCAGTTCCCCCAAGGTGAAACACTTGCATCACAATACAAGTACGCCCACTGATCACAAAGATGTCGCCAACGTGGGGTACCCACGGTTGTGTGACACTTCCCAATCTACTGCCCAGGCCCATTTTGTACCCAAAGCCACTGTACAACCCTTACTACTGGACTGCCCCACTCAGCGAAATGATGCCATCCACAGACCCACTCGCACCCACTCCATGCCTCAGGCCACAGGACCACTCAACCCTCCTGCATGTACCGCTAATGACTCAACGTCTAAACAACAAGACCATTCTGACAATCTTACCTTAAAAGTTGGCTTACCAACACAAAAGAGTCGTCAGACCAGCAGGCAGACGAGCCGCAGCAAAGATGAGCACAGGAATGTTCCTAATCAGCCACCCGAAACTGTCCTAGACCTTTTAGCACAAAATGCCGCCTATCAGCCACTAGATGACAATGCTAATGCACATGCTCCTGGCGATGATGTAATCTTTGTCAAAGCCTCACATAGCCCTATCGACAACATTCTATGTGGCAGTGAACAAAGCAGTAGTCTCCTTATTTCCAATAGAGAAATCATCACTGGATGGCCCAGCTCATTTTCCCATGCTGATTGCGACTATTTTGCCAAGCTTGCAACGTGTTATCTCATTAAATTCCCAAGCTATATGTGCTATGCGGTTACTGCACTTCGTGTCCTCACCCATGCACCTTGGAATGATAACATGTTTCATGGCCACATCAGAGAATTAGTCCTATGTGCTATCGGCAATGGATGGACATGGGCTGACCAGACAGCTACTGTGCAAGGAAGGCGAGTAAGCATTGGAGAAGTCTGCGCTGCTTTTGCTAGCTACCTGAACGTGAACGCCTTTCCGCCTGGGCAGGTCTCTGACCTTGACACCGCTATCATTGCAGCCTGTGATGACTTATTTCCAGACCATAGCGAACTCTTCTTTGCGCAATTT
>CAMXCT020005323.1:454082-460860 GCA_947184155.2 Cladocopium goreaui | reverse complement strand
ACTGTGCCACGTTCACTACGAGTAGGGGTATTTTAACCACTAGTATCAAAGTGAGTTTGACCAGGCCACAGCAGTTTCTATTTCTGTTCCACCAGGTTTAATTAATCATATAATCAATATTTGATCAATATGTGTCAATCTGTGGCAACCAGGGGCCAATGCGAGAGGAAAGTTTTGGTTTTGCTGAGGTTTCAATGAACTTCTTGAAGGCACCGGATGATCAGTGTTTGCTGTCACTTGATAGGGTCCGCATGGTCAAAATAATTGCACATCAATAAGTGGTGCATCTCGAATCTTGTCTTCCAAAATAACCTTTGAATATCTTTGAATAGTATATTGAATGTGAGTTGAAGTTGGTCTCGGTCTGGATTTGTTTTTTCGCCAAGACCCACCTTTGCGGTGTAGCCACTAGCCCATCATGCCGTGCCATGGGCAGTTCGGCAGTTCCTGGCACACCCCGGAGCCCTGTGGACCCGTTCCATTCACCCGGGGCTCCAGGATGATGTGGGCGTATCTCTGGTGGAAGGCATTGGAACGCTGCCGGCCAGCGCTGAATGGGTGGAGCCCTGGCTGCGATGTTGTGGGATGTGGTTTGATGATTCGTCCCTTTGCCGAAAAAAGGTGTCAGCATCTGCCAAGGAACGTGCTCGACCTCACATGCAGGTGCTGATGTCCATGGTGAGCACAGATATGGACAGTGTGGCTCGACCGGCAGAGGGCAGGGGTTTCCCCACCATCAGAGACGTACTGAGGCAGGATATCACCAAGAAAAAAATGGAGACCTTTAATGGTTAGCGGATTGCAAAAAAAGGGGGCTTCATGGGTCTTCGTTGAAAAATATTCTATGAGTTTGGATATTTGACGATGATGATGATGATGATGATGATGATGACGATGACGATGACGATGACGATGAGGATGAGGATGAGGATGAGGATGGCGATGACGATGACGATGACGATGAGGATGATGATGAGGATGATGATGATGATGATGATGATGATGATGAGGATGACGATGAGGATGAGGATGAGGATGAGGATGGCGATGACGATGACGATGACGATGATGATGAGGATGAGGATGATGATGATGATGATGGTGATGATGACGATGACGATGACGATGACAATGATGATGAGGATGATGATGATGATGATGAGGATGACGATGACGATGACGATGAGGATGATGAGGATGATGGTGATGATGATGAAGGTGATGATGATGATGATGATGATGATGATGATGATGATGATGATGATGATGATGATGACGATGACGTTGGCGATGACGATGATGATGAGGATGAGAATGAGGATGATGCGACAGATGACATGACGATGAACAATGATTATGAATATGTGAGATGATGATGATGTGATTATGCTTCTGATGATGATGCTGATGATGATGATGATGACGATGACGATGACGATGACGATGAGGATGATGAGGATGATGATGATGATGATGACGATGACGATGGCGATGACGATGACGATGACGACGAGGATGATGATGATGATGATGATGATGATGATGATGATGATGATGATGGGGATGCTTTGACATCTTTGACTAAAACTGGTTTTTTAGATCCCCACATTTTTTAACTTTATCCAAAAAATCACTAAACTGGGGATGTTTTCAACACATCATGGGAGACGGTGGAGCTCCCAGCTACCGGTGCACCAGGCGCTAGCGCTCGGATCGTCCTGGTGGCAGCTGCGCATGAAGCTGGAGTTCCAATCTGCCCTTGGGGAGGACCGCAGATCTGAGATGTTTCATTTTAATATTGGGCGTTGATAAGTTGATAGGTGGTTTTTGGGATATCTATAACCCCATTACGGATCAATTACGGTGTGATACGCTGTGAGTGGGAGATGTAGTTTATGTTGAATACATCTGTGGGTAGTTTATGTTGAATACATCTGTGGGCATTGCTATAGAATCATCTACGGGACGTTGGTACTTTTGACCCCAATGGACTCCAGGGATCAAACACCATCGCTGCTAGGAGGTTTCCATGCCCGAAGTCACTGCAGAAGAGCTGTTGATGCCAGAGACTTGGCCAAGGAGGCCGTCTTCGAGGCCAAGTGGAATCCGTTAGTCTTCTGCCAATCTGAAGCCCCATTGCCCATGAGTTTCGAGGTGTTTTTTTTGTTTTTGGACATCAGTCATTCTGAGTTATATAATGCATTATAGTTATTGGGTTATTGGTAAGTTACTGATAGAATATAGTCATAATATGTCATAATATATGAATATGATTGGCGGTGATGAGTAATACTAGATATATTGTAGTATATCGTAGTCAGGTTGGTTGCACCTTTGAGGTCCCTTAAGCTTTTCCTCGCACCGTATTCCTGCTGGACGCCTAGAACTGGTGGCGTCAAAGCATGGAACGCCTGCGGGACTCCAAAAGTGCTGCGGAAGAGAAGGCCCGAGTTGACTCAGCTACTGATGCTTGTAACGGGGTCCCAAGAGCTTCTGAACATGGGTATTTCACCCCCAGGATATGGCCATGAATAGTGAGGAAACATGGGGGAGAATGATGTCCCAAGAGAGTGGAGCTCCAACTCCCAAACAACCCAAATAGACATGTATTGTAACCCCAAAACATCGGGCAGGTATCTTTGCATTTTTGGGACGTGCCAGTTGACCTTTGTTGGTGGCGCGGTCGACCTGAAAACGCGCATTTTTTTGAACGCACTTCCCATAGGCACAGCACGTTTTTTTTTACCAAGTACGTCAGTGTTTCGCGGGGTTGGGGTGGGGAGGGGTGGGGTGGGGCTAATAACGTTACTTGGCATCTAACATGTTGCTACACTAGCACATGTGGTTACGCTACACGAACATGGGTCTGATGTTACGCTGATAGAAGATGTTGCTCATTGAGATTATGTTGATCATATATGGTAAAGCCTGTCGGCGCGCGTTTACGGGACGACCGACCGTTGTTGGTTGATGGTTAGAATCCATTGGCTGAGGACAAGAACCCGCCAAAAGATATACCTCACTGTTCTACCACCAGGCTTAGTGATCCGTGTACATAAGCATAAGAAGCGCCTCACACAAGATTTTTGGGCACTGCTCCTTCTGGTCTAATAGTGCCCAGTGATGGGTTGAAACCCTACTGAAAAAGTTGATGGAGTTGGGGTTTCCTGGTGTCAGACAGATCCCTTTCCTATCAGTGCATTGGTGCTCAAAGCTTACTATATAGTGTATCTTTGCAGCTCAACTATAAAACATAAGTTTCGTGGCTGAGACCGGTGGTTGAACACAGCAACCGTCGACCCCACAACTTGGGGTAAAACATGGTATAGCCATATTAATGCCAACGTCGGATTAATCAACCCCCCCCTATAGGTCAGGGTATACCTTGCAAGGTCTTTCCTGAATCCACCCTAAATAAACGGCCCCTGAACCAAAGAAAAAACATTAGGGACATGGGGGTTGATTAATAAGGGGCAAACCCTGATTATTATTAATGGGGGACATGGGCTCATGGGGGGTACCCTTTGGGAGCTATCCAAACTGATGATTTTTATAAAGGATGAAATTAGAAATCGATCATTTGGGGAATAGTTGTTTTTTCACATTTTCAATGATCAGCAGTGATGGGTTCTGGTGTTCACGCGGTTTCAACTTAAATATAGCAAAAGGAAACCAAAAGGAAACCAATTGAAACTTTTGGATAAAAAAATTGGATTTCAGCACTGGTGGTTGATTAATCATGTCCCAGCCAAACGGTTTTTTAATCCTGGGGGACCACCTGTTTTTAAATTACATTTTTTTGGGGGCAGAGGGGGTTGATTAATACCGCGGGGTTTATTAATCCTAACTTGACATTATATATATAATATTATATGCTTATATAGATAATTATATATACATATATATTCATACATAAATGCAAGCATCAATGGATATCCATGACCTGAAAACATTTTGGAAGTCTCCATGAAAATCTCCCAGGTGTCACTGGCGCTCTGTCGCGGCATGGAGGTTCTCAACGACGTTTTGTGCCTTCGCGGGGCAGAGGCTGCCTTGGCCAAGCATGGCTTGGCGGAGGCCGCGGGTGGGTCCATGGGATGGTTATGGGTTGTAGCAGCCAAGTGCAAAACAATAGAAAAATAATGTGGAAATATGTGGAAAACTATTGCAGTGAGATGTTACTGATCTTGCTGTTCCATTTTTTTGAGGATAATACAGGCTCTATGACTGCTTTTCCTGACAAAAATAGACCATCAATTGGGGGAGTGGGCATCCACCGGTTCGGGTCAGCACATATTATCGGTTGGCCCATACAATAATATGTACTCTGGGGTAAACTAAGATAGATGTGGAAACTTATGATTTCCTTAGGAAAACAATCTACAAATGGTGGGCTTTCCACATGTTAGTTTACAGGAAGGTGAATAGATGATAAGTGAGTTTTTGTGTGCAAGGATGACCCACATCATAGAGAAGTGTGCATTAGCAGGCTGACTGCAGGGATCCCTTGAGTGGTTCAAAACCGAGTCGATAAAGATATACACATATACACACGGATGATGCAAGGGATATGGGTCTGGGATGGCCGGGTCAATATTTCAGACCTTGGGAATCACGTGTCTGCCTCAGGCAATCTGGTCGCTGGTCATGGGACAGGACCTAAAACGCCTGGGCCTACAGAAGCAGGAATACCCAGTCGTCCGGAAGTCCCACAACAGAAATGCAAGTAGGTAGAAGTCAATTTCAGGCCTGGAACTACAGAATCGAGCGATTTTTTAGTAAACCATTCATATCCATGTTGCATCATTTGGTTTAACTCTTGATATTTTGTGATGTCACCATCTTTACATTTTCCAGTCCAACATCGGCCTTGGGCAAATGAAACCCTGCACCAGCTGGACTGCATCATGCTCCCACTGTTCTTTTCCCTAAAACTTGGCCAATTGTTGACAGGTCAATATGTTTACAACCCTCATTATTTATCATTTACCCAACTTGACTCATCGCCTCGTGAAACCACTTGGTTTTATTATCCCTCCCATTTAGATATATCTCAACAATTACATCCCAATCATTTTTGAGTCCAGTATCATGAGCTTAAAGACTTCCCAGGGATTTGTTCCCAAGGATCAGCAGTTACATATTTCGTTGCTTTTCCCACAGAACTAACTATATTGGTTTTCCCAACCATGGTCATCTAGAACCCATGACACGCTTATCACTAATAGTTGGAACCAACTTATAGCTACGAATAACAACTACCAACGAGTTAGTCAAACAACAATAGCCCCAACATGATATTATCTCGAAAATAAAAACTGATAGTTATATATTTGCCTATCTTGTATATATATATATATAACCCATATATATATATATATTTATTTATTTATTTATTTACCCCACTAGCCAGCTCCCATTGAGAAAGTTAGATAAGCATCCCATTTGGCAAGGCTTCCGCAGAGATGTTCGAAGGCCTTGCTTCGATGGCTCCACACGGATCAGGTGAAGAAGGCGGCCATCACCATGGGTGCCATCGGGGGCACCCTTTTTTCAGGGGATATGACCCACGAAAATGGGGGATTTCAATGGATTTCATGGGTATATCCCGGGAAATATGGGCATTGATGATAGGGAAAAAAATGATTCAATAATTTTTTGGGTGAGATAGAGGGTTCATTCGGGGTGCTGTATGGGGAAATAGCATGAAATAACTAACAATAAATCGGAGGATCGCCGGATAAAAGCATGGGATACCTGGATAATGGTCACAAAATGGAGTCGTGAAGTGACCAGATTCCTACTAGTTGGTTGAAGAAAACATAAGAAAACTAAATAGATGCAAATGAGTTGATTGGAGCTCTTGGGATAATTTGAAAATGGTGGGCCTGTCCATCATTGTGTCCAAGCGAGTTGCAGACCCCAGATCAGTTTGGTCGACGGCCTCGGTAAATGTGGGGAACACACGTGGAAAATATCAACATCATCCTGGATGGATCCGGAGCACATATGGCTATGAGTCAAACCCTGGCACCCTAATCCCTTCACCCTAATACTAAACGTCCCCCAAATAAGAAAACCTAGAGGTAGTTTTTACTATTAATTAGGGGGTATTTAATATTCGGGGGAGAAACTGGACCCTAATATTAAGTTTAAAACCTGACTTAAAAAGACTATTTTTTTCCGATTTCAAAATCGATCAAAATCCTTTTTAAAATCCAATTAAGATATTACTAAAAATTGGATTTCGAAGCTGTCCCTTGGTTTTAAATCAAAAACCTTAATTAACGAAAGTATTTTGTTCGATTTCAATACACGGACCCTAATAAAAACAGAAGAGGTACCCATGGGGGGTGAACTAGTTTTATTTTTATTTTTATTATTAGGGGGTAAAACCTGAAAATTGGATCTTGGTTTTAAACTTGTTTTTAAAGGGGATCAATTAAAACTCAAATTGATGAATCTGACATTTCCCAAAACCACTAATTTGGGGTATTTATTTCTATCATATATTTAGGGGAGGTTTAGTAATGGGGAGAAGGGATTAGTACCCCAAAATAGCTGGTTAGTGGAGATGAATCCCCCCAGTCATATGGTAGTTTCATAGGTTTTGACCTATCCCCAAATCACTGGATGCTGCTGACCAGGTCTTGATGAGACAGACCTTGCAGCCACAGACCTTGCAGATGTACATGAACTTTCTGGAGGAGGGGGCCCCGTTCCCCAACATCGACATATTTCTTCAATAACCATTGGGAATATTGGGATTATTTGTGTC
>CAMXCT020005323.1:369082-451582 GCA_947184155.2 Cladocopium goreaui | reverse complement strand
ATTTGGCACTTTTCGACCTCAGCTCGGCCTTCGAGGAGTCTTTGGAACCACCTTCAATTCTCAAAACCAGCCCAGTCTGTGTTGTATCTTTTTCTTTTTGAACTTTCTTGTTGAACGTTCGAATCTTACGATGACGATGATGATAATGATGATGATGATGACGACGACGACGACGACGATGATGATGATGATGATAGTGATGATGATGATAGTGATGATGTTGTTTGTTTTGCATGTAGTTGCAGTATTTGTTGTCCCTGGCAGTCAAAGACCACCACGCAAATTGCTAAGTTCATGATACACACAACGAGGGGCAACGGACACTTCCCTCTCAGATTCTCCTCAATCTTTTATCGCGAGGTAGAAAGCCTGAAGGGCACCGTGCTCCTTGGCGTTTTGGTTGCCTTCTTGGGGAAATCAATAGGGTTTATATGGCGTATTATGGCGTTTAAATTGGCAAGCATGGACTCTGTGGAGCTTAGTCAACCTACTGTGGGTTAATGTTGTTAATTACTTGGTACGTATGACGAGCCAAAAAAAACATCCCTGCCAATCCCTGCCAATCCCTGCCATTTCGTCATATTTCGCCAATGGCAACCACTGAGGGAAGTCTTGCACGCTGCAGCACGCTTGCGCGGGACAATCTCCAACTATGCCATGAGTTGCTGGTAAGAAGGGTGTCATGTTAGACAGGGTAAGAAAGGGTCCCCCAAGGAATTTCTTACTTTTTGTGCCCGCCAAAGGTGAGCTTTGTAGAGGGATGTAACGCGTGCTTTGTTGACAAGATCGTGCAAAAAAAATCATTCAAAGTGAAATACCTTTACTGTTTGGTAGCTTCAAAGACTTGGATGGTTATCCATACCTGGGATGATCCCAAATAGAATAAACAATAACTCTACATTTTGCTTGCACTGAGTCATTGCGCACGTGGTGACATGGTGACTCAAATGTCAACATGTTATTCTACGTGGAGACATGTTCTGTTCCACCGCATTTCTACGTTTTGGCAATGAGAAGTGCGCGTCATGAGTCATAAGGCTTTTGAATCCATGCAATGTCGTTGGCTTCATATCCCCTGTATGTAAGCACACTCTTCGTCGTGGGATTTCTTCAGTGTACTATATCCGCTATGGCAGTAGTCTGTAAATACGAAATATAGAATGCATGACATACGTATACATACAATATTACACACAATAAACATACAATACACATATGATGTACATACAAAATACGTACAATAATATATACACAATATACATTATTCACAACTGATGGTGTAGCGACATCTATCCTGGTGGGCGAGGCTTGGTGGGTTTGGAGCAACCAGCAGCAGCTCCTGCCGCGTTGGCCACGCTTTTCACTCGCAACAAGTCCGCTGTGGCTTGGCCGGGACTGGCTGGCCAGTTCGTTGATGTTTGATGATGGGAGATCGCCTCAAGAACATATACATATATATATAATATTACAGTGTGTATATATAGGCTGAGCCTATATATACACATATTATACAATATATATATATATGATATACATATTATGTATATATATATATGATATACATATATGATATATATATATATACACAGTGCATGTATTCATATCCCGTGATATTTTTTTTATATTTGAGCAGCAACGGCAGGATGATTTGACCCGAGGCCATCTTTGCCGCGAAGGTGCTCCGTCGACTGGGCGGCGACCAAGAGCTTTGCCGTGTTGCCTGGAACAAACGAGGCGGAGAAAGCCTCCCTGTTTTTGGGGATATGAATGGGAAATCTATGGGGGAATATACAGTAATCAATATAATACAAATGGGGAAATCATCTATAAATGGGAAATCCCCTGAAAATAGGCAAACAAAAATCTAAAAGATGGGGGAATTATATGGAAGTCATGGGGATATACTGCGATTACAGTATCTCATGCCTATATGTGGGGCATTTCCATGTATGGAATCTCCATATCCCCATTCCCCATAGAACCCTCATATACTCCCGCGCGATTGTACAGGCGCCTTGCCTTGGTTTCCCTTGGACCCTTCGCGGCTGCCAATCCTCGCCAACGATCTTCCGGATCCTTTCGCGCCTTGGACAATTAGGTGTAGCTATGTGTGGCTCACATTTTGACCATTTTGACCCCCAAATTTCATGTTTCAAGACTGAAAGTGAGAAGTCAATTGTGGGTCCCTGTTTTGCTCTCCGATGGTTGCTAGCGATTCAACAGGTCCGTCGTTTTGAGCACCAGTTGGTGGAATTTAAGAAATTTGCTGGCCAAGACGAGTTTAGATGGATGTACCCTCTGGTAAACTAACAGTCTGCTATGGAAAATCACCATTTTAAGAAGTAATTCATCTATTTCTATGGGCCATCCATAGCTATGTTAGTGAACTGGAGGGTACCAACTATTATCAGCTAGAGACTCATGGCATTTCGATGGGATCCAGGTGGCCCTGGAGATGTCGGGAAATCATCCCCAAAGACCTATTTCAGGTTGGTGAATTAGTGAAATTTCGCCAGATCAATAGCTTTAATGATAGTTATTACCTGTAATGTAATGATACCATATGATAGTTATTACCATGGTTATACCCCTGATTCATAATTGTGATAGTATATCTATAGATATACTTTTTTTTTTAAAACAAGGGCTATAATAACCACTGATATGCTTAGATCACTTATATATACCCCATGAATAGCTTTAAACATCTCTCTCCGAGGTAAGATTGATCCCAAGCGATAGGTCTTTGGAAAGGCGCCCTGGGCGCCCTGGGGCCCTGGGGCCCTGGGCCTTTGTGGATCGATCAGGATGTGAAGAGCATTAAATGATGTGATTTTTATCCACAGACATGGGAATCAATGATGATTATATGTGTATTATATATATATATGTCTTTGACCAATTTAGACAATCCAATGAAATAGGGATATTCATATCAGAATTATATTCAACATCACCTGAGCCAGGTGGATGCCCACTGAGCTAGATGGGCTGGATCAGGCCCCCCTGATCCCAGATATAAATGGCCGTTGGAAGGGTTGGATCTGAAGGGCCCAGACTTCTTTGATCTTTAAGTGTTGTGCTTGACTGGAAAGGAATTGCGATTGAGGGTCTCCCACTTTACGCTGGGATGGGAGGTTCGATAGATGCTTTCGCAGCTAGAATCTAAGCGGCAAAGCTTGTCCTGCCTCATGGCGGTTCAACGCTGGTGCTCTCCCAAACCTTGCAATTTGCAAGAGCAAGGCATCGCCAATGAAAGGGCAACCTTATCCTGTACTTACATGTCCGCAAACTTACGTGCTGCATGGTGGTGCTTCGTCATCATGTAGATTGTAAGTCTGCTGTTAACCAGAGCTTGAAGTACGTGACCTTGCCAAACAAGTTGCAACACGTGACATTTGGTGAAGACTTCACTTGGAGCCTGGAAAAGGTTTCTTTGCCCCGCCCGGAAACTCTGAAAACCTTGGCTTTTGGCCATATGTTTAATCAGAGGTTGGAGCGAGTAATATTGCCGAACAGTCTTAAAAGCCTGGGTTTCGGTGTTCTGTTCAACCGGAGCATGGACGGGGTGACCGGCCTAAAGACATTGGCTTTTGGCGAGTTATTCAACCAGAGCTTGGAGCGTTTTTTTTTGACCAAGCCATCTTGAAAGTTTGATACTTGGTGATGACTTTAATCAGATCTTGGAGCAAGTGGTCTTGCCTCAGAAACTTGACTTTTGGCGCCTGGTTTCGGCAGGGTTTGGAGAGTGTGAGATTGCCCACTGGCCTTCAAAGCCTGACATCCAATGGGTGATATGAACAGGGGCTGCAACCTATGATCTTGCCAAGCGCTTGACCCTTGGTGAATTGGTTTTCCGGAGCTCGGAGCTTATGAAGTTGCCAACAACTCTGCAAAGCTTGACTCTGGTATTTCCCAGCATGACGTTGGGTCGCCAACGATGTAACGATCAGAAGTTCCGACTGTCGCCAGTTGCTAATGTATGTATATGTTTATCTTGTGAGTCAAAAGGTTTCGCTGTCGCCCTTTGAACATGCTTTCATTCAGAGTGAAGTCACTACACCATGCTCTGTGGCGCAGCGGGTTGGAACTGGGAGTGATGCGACTGTTTAAGTCAATCAACGACATGATGGACAACAACATGGACGGTTGCGAGATTAGTTGTTTTGATGTCATATATATATATATATAAACAATCAATCATATAATACAAGGTTGACACATACACACACACACATCTTGTCTCATCTTGTCTCTACAATAGCCTGCCAGAGATTTACACCTGTTCAAAATGTCGTGCTTCCAGCTGTTTTCACTGGGAGATCCAGCCAGGTATATGGCAATTTGCAGCGCCTGCGGGCTGTGCGCAAGCTCGCCTCAAAACCTGGATGCTTTCAAGAAGGCCATGCCAGCGGACGGTAGGGCTAGTAGGGTCAGAAAAGCTGAGCATTCACATACACTGATATCATATATAAATATAAATATAAATATATAATTATACAATATATAATATGTATGTATATATATATTATTATATACATATATTCAATCCGAGTGATAAGGGACTGACGACGTAGTTCGTCATGTCCTTCAGAGACGAAGCCCTCTTTGGATCCACATCCCATGTCCTCGCGGTGCCAACAATTTTTGCACTTCATCCTAACCATTCATCCACAAAAGGTAAACCATGGTAAACCTTGGTGACTGGTGAATGGCTTTATCAGGCAGCTGTTTCAAATACTGGTACTTGTTCTTTCAAAGCATATTCGGGATGATCGTTCCCAATCACTATCTCATATCCTTTCGGCTGGTTTGAAACGGTTTGACACCACCAACCACTTCTTGCCGAAGTTGACCAAGTGACCCTTTCAGCCCAGGCCGTGGATATTGAGTGCAAAAACATCAACCGCCGCAGTGCTGTGGTTTTGAGCTGCATTGCCTCCAGAGTACTGTTGAACCGACAGGCGCCTCGGGGTTCGAGTTGGCATCTCATGAAGCGCAGCATGGCCGGTATGTCTGGGCACATTCAAAACTTAAAGGACATTGAATAACTGAGTGTATCATAGTGTATCCAGAAAACCCTAGTAACATTTAATAACTGAGTATTCATATCGCATTTTTTTGGCTAACTGCGGCTAACTCCTGGACTGCCGATCCAACATTTTCGGAGGCATGTCGCATGATGTCGCCAGGATGATCCCAAGTCACTGGCATAACTTTGGGGGTTAAAACATGTTGAACACCACCAGGTGGAACTTCAAAGTTGGGAGATCATTCCAATTATATTCCTAATGTGTTTTTCCCCAATATATATATTTAAGGGCTGCCGCCCCTGCCGCCGACCCCGGTAAAGAATCGGGGATTGCTGGTGAAACAGGCAAGCTGTGTGACGAGAAACTTTGGCAAATGCATTATCACAAGCAAGAAACCAGCAGCCAGACACCTTTTGTAAAACACAACCGAAACAGCAAAACACCACCTAATTTCGTGCCGAACATAACGCAAAATCAATCACAATAATAGGTTTTCGGGGGCCGAAACGTCCCTTCTGAAATCCTACTAGAAATCCAATTTTGTCCAATAGAAATCTAATTTTAGTCAAATTTGATTGATCGCTAATTTTGATTGCTGCTGCTACCTCTAATAAAGCAAGAAACCAGCAGCCAGACACCTTTTTTAAAACACAGCCGAAACAGCAAAACACCACCCAATTTCGTGCCGAACATGACGGAAAATCAATCACAATATTAGGTTTTCGGGGGCCGAAACGTCCCTTCTGAACTCCTACTAGAAATCCAATCCAATTTTGATCTCTAATTTTGACTGCTGCTGCTGCCTATAATAAAGCAAGAAACCAGCAGCCAGACACCTTTTTTAAAACACAGCCGAAACAGCAAAACACCACCTAATTTCCTGCCGAACATGACGCAAAATCAATCACAAGAATAGGTTTTCGGGGGCCGAAACGTCCCTTCTGAAATCCTACTAGAAATCCAACTTTGTCCAATAGAAATCTAATTTTGTCCAATTTGATCTCTAATTTTGATTGCTGCTACTGCCTCTAATAAAGTAAGAAACCAGCAGCCAGACACCTAATTTCGTGCCGAACATGACGCAAAATCAATCACAATAATATACCAATGTTTATAGTTTTCGACCAATGTTTATACCACTGTTTGTTGCTGCTGTTGCCTCTAATAAAGCGAGAAACCAGCAGCCAGACACCTTTTTTAAAACACAGCCGAAACAGCAAAACACCACCCAATTTCGTGCCGAACATGACGGAAAATCAATCACAATATTAAGTTTTCGGGGGCCGAAACGTCCCTTCTGAAATCCTACTAGAATCCAATTTTGTCCAATTTTGATCTCTAATTTTGACTGCTGCTGCTACCTATAATAAAGCAAGAAACCAGCAGCCAGACACCTTTTGTAAAACACAGCCGAAACAGCAAAACACCACCTAATTTCGTGCCGAACATAACGCAAAATCAATCACAATAATAGGTTTTCGGGGGCCGAAACGTCCCTTCTGAAATCCTACTAGAAATCCAATTTTGTCCAATAGAAATCTAATTTTAGTCAAATTTGATTGATCTCTAATTTTGATTGCTGCTGCTGCCTCTAATAAAGCAAGAAACCAGCAGCCAGACACCTTTTTTAAAACACAGCCGAAACAGCAAAACACCACCCAATTTCGTGCCGAACATGACGGAAAATCAATCACAATATTAGGTTTTCGGGGGCCGAAACGTCCCTTCTGAACTCCTACTAGAAATCCAATTTTGTCCAATAGAAATCTAATTTTAATCAAATTTGATCTCTAATTTTGATTGCTGCTGCTGCCTCTAATAAAGCGAGAAACCAGCAGCCAGACACCTTTTTTAAAACACAGCCGAAACAGCAAAACACCACCCAATTTCGTGCCGAACATGACGGAAAATCAATCACAATATTAAGTTTTCGGGGGCCGAAACGTCCCTTCTGAAATCCTACTAGAAATCCAATTTTGTCCAATTTTGATCTCTAATTTTGACTGCTGCTGCTACCTATAATAAAGCAAGAAACCAGCAGCCAGACACCTTTTTTAAAACACAGCCGAAACAGCAAAACACCACCTAATTTCGTGACGAACATAACGCAAAATCAATCACAATAATAGGTTTTCGGGGGCCGAAACGTCCCTTCTGAAATCCTACTAGAAATCCAATTTTGTCCAATAGAAATCTAAAGTCAAATTTGATCTCTAATTTTGATTGCTGCTGCTGCCTCTAATAAAGCGAGAAACCAGCAGCCAGACACCTTTTTTAAAACACAGCCGTCCCAATTTCGTGCCGAACATCGGAAAATCAATCACTAGAAATTCTGAAATCCTTTGTCCAATTTTGATCTCTAATTTTGACTGCTGCTGCTACCTATAATAAAGCAAGAAACCAGCAGCCAGACACCTTTTGTAAAACACAACCGAAACAGCAAAACACCACCTAATTTCGTGCCGAACATAACGCAAAATCAATCACAATAATAGGTTTTCGGGGGCCGAAACGTCCCTTCTGAAATCCTACTAGAAATCCAATTTTGTCCAATAGAAATCTAATTTTAGTCAAATTTGATTGATCGCTAATTTTGATTGCTGCTGCTACCTCTAATAAAGCAAGAAACCAGCAGCCAGACACCTTTTTTAAAACACAGCCGAAACAGCAAAACACCACCCAATTTCGTGCCGAACATGACGGAAAATCAATCACAATATTAGGTTTTCGGGGGCCGAAACGTCCCTTCTGAACTCCTACTAGAAATCCAATTTTATCCAATTTTGATCTCTAATTTTGACTGCTGCTGCTGCCTATAATAAAGCAAGAAACCAGCAGCCAGACACCTTTTTTAAAACACAGCCGAAACAGCAAAACACCACCTAATTTCCTGCCGAACATGACGCAAAATCAATCACAAGAATAGGTTTTCGGGGGCCGAAACGTCCCTTCTGAAATCCTACTAGAAATCCAACTTTGTCCAATAGAAATCTAATTTTGTCCAATTTGATCTCTAATTTTGATTGCTGCTACTGCCTCTAATAAAGTAAGAAACCAGCAGCCAGACACCTAATTTCGTGCCGAACATGACGCAAAATCAATCACAATAATATACCAATGTTTATAGTTTTCGACCAATGTTTATACCACTGTTTGTGCAATGAGACATAGAACCCTCCTGTTGCTCCTGTTGCTGCTGCTGCTCATGGCCACCACTTGAAACGCTGAAACGCCACCTAATTTCGTGCCCAAAACGCTCCAAAATCGAGCCCAAAAAGTGCCTAACGTCCCTTCTGAAATCCTAGAAAAAAAAAGAACTGCCTTTGTGATGATAACCGTCTTGTCAAACACCTTCTATTTCCTCCTGCTGCTGCTGCTGCTCCTGCTCCTGTGACTCCTTCTGTTCAAAAGGCACCTGCCGGATGGGAAAACACCATGGCAGTAGTAGTAGTAGTAGTAGTAGTAGTAGTAGTAGTAGTAGTAGTAGTCCGAAACAAGAGTCAAAAGTATTATTCCCTGGCACGCTCCCCCTTGCGTCTGCCGGGGTCGGCGGATATTGACTGCTGGCTACTGGCTGGGTGCTGCTGTCTTATTCCCTAACGCGCTCCCCCTTGCGCAGCCGGGGTCGGCGGATATATATATATATATATATATATATGTATACTGTATACTGTATACTGTATATATATATATACATATATATATACACTTATGTGTCATTCCATGGAAGTATATTCCGATATATCCATCCATTGATCTCCTTGGTTTCACGTGGTTTCACTCCGTTGACGAGGTGGCGGTTCCAGAGGGTTTGGAAGCCTTGAGAGGGTGGATCTCCGAAAGCTTCGTGGTGGAGGCCCACAACAACAAGAGGCGGATCGGAGAGTGTTGTGGGGAAGTGGGGGATGTTTTCTGCACTTTTATTTTTTAGTGGGATACCCTCTGGTAATTTAACGTAACTATTGAAAATTGCAATGTATAGTTGATTGACCTATTGGACATGGTGATTTTCCATAGCTATTTTAGTTTGCCAGAGGGTATGTATGAAGTTTTTTTGGGGGTGTTGCCAAGTCCTGGATGACCACTTTAGGAAACATAACAATAGGATAATAATGGAACATTAAGGTAATATTAATGGGATGTTAGCGGGATATTAATGGTATACCTATGATACACATATACCTCAACATTGCAATTTGAATGGCAAACAGATAAACCTTTAGGTTGGGGTTGCCCTGTTCTTGGACAACCCAAGTCAAAAATTAGATTTGTATCAAAATAGGTATAGTCACCAATCATGACTATATTCCTTCCCCCTGAAAATTTCCCGAGTGGAGGACGGAGGATGTTTCTTTTTGGAGTCCTCTATCATCATGTGGGATTCACAGAAGCTGCAGGAGCCGGCAGATGATTATCGACAGGATGTTTTCAGACGCTTTGCTGCCACATCTGGAGGACTCTTTCAACGCATGCTTCCGACCTTTGTGCGATGTGGTTGTGGGTCAAGTCCGTGGGTTTCTGAATTTCGTTTGCTATTTAGAACATATGTTAGTTTTTGATAGTTTTTTCTACTAAGTGCATTATTTAAAGTACAACCATGAAGAAAAAAACCGCCTGAGTCAATGGTCACCAGGACACCAACTCGGAAGAGCTCCAAGATGCACCGCCCAGGACGGGCCGTGGGTGATCTGGATGCTGTGATTTTGCGTTTTTTTTTCAGAAGATGCAATGAGTATTCGTTGCTTTACTGTTATTACAAGAGTACTTCTGAATAAACCACATATCTCAGAATCGTTGTTTTTTTTGTCCTCGCTCTTGAAATGGTTTTATCAAACCAAAGATTGGGATCCCTCTCGTTCAGATCCAGCCCATCCGGGATCCCTTTGTCACCCACGCGCACTGTGAGGAAATTCCTGGAGCAGCTGGCCCTGATGCTCTGCATTTTGCTGATAGAGTCGCAGACCAGCTCCTGGTTCCTTGACTGCTGGGAAAGGCACCATGCCTGACTGAAGGTTACCCTTATAATGGAAATTCCTATTAAAATATATTAAAATGGATGATTTGGGGCTACCATCATTTAGGAAACCAGCATATGGTTGCTTGGAAAGCGGAGGAGCTAAGCGCTTGATAGAAATGGATAGAGATGGTGGGCCCAATTTTAAATGTGCTTACACAGCTGGTTCTTTGCATACAAACATCCTGTGGTTCTGAACTTTCCCCGGGCTGCACCAAGTGTAATTATTCACTGGCAGGAAGAGTAATGTGGCAATGTCACAATCAATGATGCTTTCTCCAAAATCATCCCAGAGAGACATGACTTGTCCTAAATTTGATTTAGGAAATTCCTACATTGTCCTACATGACAAGATATGGCCAAGTGCTGCCAAGTTTTCACATCACGTTTGATCAGTTGACGTCATCCAGTTCTGTATGAAGGTCCAGACCCCCTGACCAAGTGTTTCACATATTTCCACTGGTCGATAAGTATAGAGACCCAATTTTCTCAATCAGTAAGTCAATGGACATGATGTATACAAATTGTATTCAAATCCCGATCGCTTTCCCAAACAAGGATATCATTGGTTCCATCTTGTGTGGGTCACAACCAGATCAGTACTCAAAACCCAAGCAGCAGGAGTTATGATGGATGTTCATCTCCCCAATTTCAATAATCCCATGTTTATTGATGCCACTCTCCATTATTTCAGACTTGGTTGAAGGGAACACATACGGTTGAAACCCTGACATCTGAGGCAAAAACCAGCCAGCTTCCGGTTCAGATGTTCCCCAAAATCAACCCATCGATCGCAATAGTCCCCCAAAAATCCCCAAATAGTCGTTGTCATCGTCATCGTCGTCATCGTCATCATCGTCATCATCGTCATCGTCATCGTCATCGTCATCATCATCATCATCATCATAATCATCATCATCATCATCGTCATCATCATCATCATCATCATCATCATCATCATGATCATCATCATCATCATCAATATAAATATCAATACATACATATAATATATATATATATTTATACATACACTGCATATATACACATCTCTCTCTCTCTATATATATATACACAATGTATTGCATATATATATGTTTTATATATATATATACACACCCATATACATATTGTATATTGATAAATCATAATCCACAATCATCCACGTTCCCAGAAGATATGGCCACTTCTTCTCCAGGTTGGAGGCGGTGATGACCAGTCCGCGCGAAGCCAAGAAACTCTTCTGGCCCACGATGCCGGACAGTGAGGTGCCTGCAGAAACCATGAAGTTCCCATTATAACCATATTATAAGTGGGTAAAATAACTATAGTAAGTATAATATAATTATCTATTCATGACATGGTTATAACATAATATGATTATTATGGTTATTCTATGGTTATTATATGGTCATTCTACTGCGTAAAATAACTATCATATGGTTATTCCATGGTTATGAAATATTATAGTCGTTATATGCGCATTTTAGGTGGAAGTATCATAGCATCTTTTCATATTATACATATTTATACCGTAAACGGGCAATCAGCACTAACCATAAGTGGGCAATAAGCATATGAAAAAGCCAAGTTATAGATAGATATATATATATATATAATATTTTTTTTGTTTCCCATTTTGGTTTGTCACAGAGACAGCAGGATGGCTTGGGAAGACGTCTATGAAGGTGCAAATGCGACAAATATACAGAATTTCAAGGAATTATTTAAACCATACAATTCAGCACGTGTTCCAATATTCAAAATTGTCATCATCCATGCACTTTGCCAAATCCGACTCCATCATTGTCATCGCTCCATGCCAAGTTGGCCATTTCTTTCGCTGCAGGAGGCAGCTGTGATTGGTGCCATGGGATATGTCGGCTGGTCCCTCGGCCCATGTCGCAGCCAATGATTTGACCCATTTTTCAGAGGAAACCATGATGAAATCACCAGAGATGATTTCAATCACTTTGAGTCTTTTCGTCCCCAAACCATGTCAAATCCATATTTTCGAACTTAACCGACCTAACCCCCATTTTCATCGGTTGAATTACTTGAATCTCCATTCTTGTTGAACCATGGTAACCATGGGCCATCAAGGTACACCTGTCCGAACGGCCACCCCTACTCCGTGGGCGAGTGCACTCGGCCCATGCAGCAGGGCCGTTGCCCGGTGGTGGGCTGCGGGGCGGCCATCGGCGGCGAGTCGCATGTGAACGTGCGCCATGGCGGCAGCATGGGTGGAAAGTGGAAACAACTATATAGTAACTATGTACAGCTGTAGTTGCCTCTGCCAATCTACATTTTTGAAGATTTTATAATACTGACATCAAAGTCTCACATCAAAGTATTTTTAATGTTTTTGAAGAATATTTGATATAATAGTCACATGAAAGTCTCACATGTAAAAGTTGGTATTATTGTTGAGACTTTGATGTTAGTTAGTTGTGGATCCGTTCAATCCCACTTCACTTACTCGTGATATGAACGCCGATCGGAGATGATGAGGGTGAAGCAAATCAACATGAATCAAGAAAACCAAGAGCCCTACGGCCTTGTCTGTAGCCAGTGTAGCCAGGAATTTGTGCTATTTAAGAGGTTGAGCTTAGCAGCAGAAGAACACCACTACTTAAGATGAAGATTTCCATAGCCAAATTGCAACTTGTACGCCCGAGAAACTGCTAATCTACCCAGTGCGTGGTGTTTGGAAGTGCCAGCATGCCTACACAGGCCTACACAGGCCATGTTGAAGGACTTGCGATAAGACAGTTTGGTTCCCATCATCCTATCCCTTACTCTTCACCCTAGGAGTCCTAGGAGCATATTTTTCAGTAAGGGATGCATATTTATATAACATTATAACTCCATTTACTGGGTAAAGAGTAAGGGATCTTTATTCCCATCATCCAGTAAGGAACAGGACTTACTTATCCTAGTCTGTTCTTACAGGACGCTTGGGGAGTATTATATCCTCATCTTATTTTCAGTAACTGTATCATGTAAGGGGCATTATCCTAATCTTGTCTTCAGTGAAATAAATATCTTCAGCATGTCCTGATAACCAAGGAGTGGCGTCAAGTCAGTGAAGCAGGACATTGGGAAGACTTGGCCATGGGTCACCATCAAAGACCTTGAAAGGCAGGGAAACTAGATTGGCGAAGATCATACTGGTGTGTATATATATATATACATATATACATATAGATATATAGATATATAGATATATAGATATGTAGATATGTAGATATGTAGATATGTAGATATGTAGATATGTAGATATGTAGATATGTATATATGTAGATAGATATATAGATATATAGATACATATATATATATAGATAGAGATATAGAATATATATATATAGATACTGTAGATATATAGATATATATAGATATATAGATATTATATATATATAGATATATAGATATGTAGATATGTAGATATGTAGATATGTAGATATGTAGATATGTAGAAATGTATATATGTAGATAGATATGTAGATAGATATATAGATAGATAGATAGATACAGATATGCATATAAATATATATAGATAGATGGATAGATAGATAGATAGATAGATAGATACAGATATGCATATATATATAGATAGATAGATAAGATAATATAAGATAAGATAAGATTAGATTTGATTAGATAGATAGATAGATATAGATATAGATTTAGATTTAGATATACATATTTTATGAACATAATGGAGGATGGCGTGCAGGGACAGAGTCCCGTGAGCCCCTCCGAAGCACCTTGATCATCAGTGCAGCGGTTTCGCAGGAGATGTTGACCCGTAAATCCCAGCCTGGCTTCATGGCGGCCACCAGTGAGCTCTTGGATGCTTGGATGGAACATCTCTGGCTACACCTTGGTAGTTATGGATAGTTTACCCTCTGCAATGGAAAACACATTCCCATTTAGACATGTTTTTTCCATAGGTTTTACTGGATTGAATGGGATTTCATGCATTTTTTGCCATAAATGGGGGATATGTGATAGCCAGCTGCATAAAACTATCGCAGGATATGGTGACATTCGCCATGCGTGGGTCATGGAGAAGGCCCCCCCATCAAATCCACCCGAAGTGGTGGTTTTGCTGAGGAAATCTGATCGGTTTCAGGGTCAGTTTAGACCCACCTTGGTTTCAAACATTTTTTTGCATGACCATCCTGACTGTTAGGAATGACTTCTGTCAATTAACCCATGTTGAGCCAATCTGCTCAATGGATCCACCTCTATGGCCCCAGGATCAGACCATTGTGAATCAGTGCCTGGGCAGCGTCAAGTTCCCTATGAAATGACCATGTTGGGGGAATAAACATACGGCCTATAGCAGCTATTTTAGGATACCTATGGTAGGGTTTTGAGTCATAGCCATGTGAGGATCAAGACATGGAAGAATTGATCCGCGGCTCGGCAGCTCGGCAGGTTCAATCGCCAGCTGAACATGCGCGGCTTGAAATCCTTGCGCTTGGTGGTGTACATCTCCTTATGGGCCCGGTGCCCAAGGGGATGGCCAGGGAATCACCGACATCTGCTGTGTTTTTTTCAGCCTCCATGTCTTCAGGTTTTAATCTTCAGTAATCCAACATGGCAATAGGACATCCACGAATTAAATGGGTCTTAATGGGAACATCAAGATCACTTTTTCTGAAGGGTATATATATATACCCATTGCAATCAAAGAAACATCCCATTATCCCATTAAGCCCCATATTACCCTCTGGTACACTAACATAACTATGGAAAATCACCATTTTCAATGGCTAAATCAACTATTTCTATGGCCATTTTCAATAGCTATGTTAGTTTACCAGAGGGTAATCCCCATATTCATCCCCATATATCACCAGATGCTCGAAATCGCCGAGGTGAGCCTTGGTGGCGACCAAGCAGACGTCGCCGCATCCACGGTGAAGCCCGGCGGCGCAGCCAACGTGAGGTGGCGCAGCATACCCAGATTGATGATTTGTTGGGAGATTCATTGATTGTTTGGGAGCAATTTTTTCTGGTAACTGATGAATCATGAATGATAAATCATATTTCGAGATTTTTTCAAGTCTCTCTTTGGATAGTTATCCAGAAAAGAGCGCTGTGAGCGTTGGGTTTTTGGGCATGTGTGAAAATTCCTAATAAGGCACTTGGTGTCCATCTCATTGCCTAATAAATCATTGAGATCTCAATTCTGGAGATGTACCTCACCTCTCCAAATGCCAGAAAACCACAAAAACAAAAACAGCACTAAAAAAAACACAGATTTTGGGACAATGTCAGCACCCCACATGTCTCCCAAATCGTTTTTTCTTTTTGGTTTTCTGGCATTTGGATAGGTGAGGTACATCTCCAGGATTGAGGTCTCAATGGTTTCACAACAGAGTGCCGGCCACAGCGCCGGACATGAAGTGGAATTGGTACTTCGGGCTAGCCGATATACATGTGTTAGACCTGTAGACAGCAAATTCTTGGCTTTGAACAGAAGACTCAATGAACATTGCATCCCAAGAAAGTGTTTTTGTCGGTTTTTCCAACGCTGGTGACGCTCAGCTCTCCAGAAAAATTCGCCGCAGGAGTGCGGCTGAGTATCTCTACGGCCAGATTTGCGAGGCCACTGGACCGGTCCTGGAATGCCTGTAGGCATCGGCTGATGTTCTGAACGATGTAGCCTGTCTATGCCTATCTAATCTTTGGAACCTGAGTCAAGAATCTTAGAATCTGGATGTTAGTTGATGTTAGTTGAAGACATTTAAAGACTAGTAATTAACTGATATTGTTGCGATGCCAAGTGGATTTTTGCGCTCACAGGTTCAATCCCCATAGATCCTTCCAAGATGTTCGCACAGAACGGGGTCATGGGTTTGCTCGGTTTGCTGTAAATTCTCTACAAAATCAAAGCAATCAGTGGTTGATTCATTGTGATTATTATCCATTTGCAGATTTCCCATCCAAAAGAACGGGGTTTCTTACAAACATCCCCGAAATTGCTAGGTGAATCCCGAAACAGTTCCATTCATGTCTGCGATGTTTTTGTATCAGGGTACCCAGTTACCCGATGGGTCTTACCCCCCAAAACACGCACGATCAAAACCAATCCCCGGAATGGCTGAGAGCCATTTTGGTCAAACATTTCGTTTTTTCAGCACATATATTATGTAGTATATATTGTATCATTATATATATGTATATATGATGTATCTGTATATACTATGATTGGTTGTAGACCGCATGTGGTACATGTATATATGTATATGTGTATATATGTATATATGTATATGTGTATATGTGTATATATGTATATATGTATATATGTATATATGTATATATGTATATATGTATATATGTATATATATATATATGTATATATATATGATTATATATGTATATACATATTATGGTCACATGCAATGTCTATGAACCATATAATGCCAACTTAAAGCATCAGGCCTGGAAGGAGCTGCTGCAGCGCACGCGGCTTCCGAGCCGCGAGTTGTGTGCGTGGCTTCACCTGGCGATCCTCGGGACGCCGAACCTGGTGGTGCGAACCATGGCTCTTTAAGGTCACTTTCCGGGGGGAAGGTTGATGGATTTTCATGGGGATACTGACACTGATGGCGAATACACGGGAAATCCTCTACGCGAAAAAGAATAGGGGAATACCAACCACAATTTATAGAATCCAGTTGCTTTTTTGATAAATCCATGGCGGAATCTATGGGACTCTACTTGATTACCCTAAGGATTCTATAGGGAATATTTGAAATTTATAGCTATGAAATGTGGGCTGGATCTGGGTTCAGGGTAATTAACTCAAAGTTCCTTAATATCTCAGGGTACCCAACGATAAACCCCCGACAATTGGAAGCTTAGTAAGCTCCATTGGGGTTGATGGGGGTTAAACCCGAAACGTTCGGCTTCATTTGCTCGGGGGGTTGAAGGGCGTGCAAATTGAGTTGACCTGTACCTGAGTGGTGAATGCCGAATGATAGGGATACACACGGAATCAAACAGATGTATATGTTATATATATATCATCATACATACTGCAATAGATATAGGTATAGATATAGATGTAGATATAGATAGCTTTAGATATAAATATAGATACAGATACATATATAGATAATGTAGATATTGTATATTCATTCGGAAAGCTGGACCCCGCAGCCCAAGATAAAGTGTAAAGCCAGGGTCATGACTACGGATACGCTAGGTTTGGCTGGAAGTTCATTGGGGGAATCGGCCCTGCTCGAGATTTGGTAAGTGCAAACCCAACCCCGGAAACTTTGCCATGGTTTCTGAGGAAAATTGAATACTGAAGCTGATCGGTTGAAATACGAGGAAGAATTTCAGGCAGGGTAGTGAGAGATTTAGCAGAGTGCTGGATGAGTGAGAGATGGGTTGGCGGGTGTAATACAATGTTTGATTGAGTTCATTTTGAAACGTAGTGCGGCGCTTTGGCGGGAAATCGTTTTGAACGTATCTAGCTCAGCTTTAAGGTTGGCCGAGCAAATGACACGACGAACCCTGGTCATAGCTCTTTGCAAGATTTCAACACCTCATGTATCCTCATGTTGCAGTTATCATAATGTAAACTGTCTGCTAGCAAGGCAAACAGGTCTAAGGATTTCTCTGTAAACGCTGGTGATTTTGTAGGTGAAGATGGGTTGAGTTCGCGGTCCATCGTGCCAAAAACTCCTTTGCAGGATAGGAAAGATTTGCTTGGATTTGCTATATATGGATTACCTTCCAGTATACTGACAGTAGCTAACACAGCTATTGAAAATGACCCATTTATAGATGACTTAATTATCCATTCGATTAGACATGGTGATTTTCATAGCTATGACAACCATGCCCTGCCGTCTGCTCTTGTCAGATTGCCACCGAGCAAGCAATGTTCAACGGCATGACTGGGGAGGCACTGAAGAGTTCAATGGGTCTACTGGGTCTACTGGGTCTACTGGGTCTACTGGGTCTACTGGGTCTACTGGGTCTACTGTTTTTGTTGGGTCAGTTACAAGGGTACTATATACTATGTACTTTAATATGTACTATAATATGTACTGTACTAATATATGCCTCAAAACTGGGCCCAAGATGCCATGGTTTATCATCGTTCTCTCCATTATCAATTGACCAAACACTGATATCTAATACCACGCTGTTCTTGCTCGCCATCGCCATGTCAGCGTGTCAAAACATGAAATGATCTCCATCTATGTTTCATCCTGTATCCTTGGTATATCTATGATATACCCTCTAGTAAACAAACATAGCAATGGAAAGTCACCATTTGTAAGAGGTAAATCAACTCTAAACGGCAATTTTCGATAGCAAACTGTGAATCAGACTCAAATCCCATTAATTTTATTAAAGCCCATGATATAAATCCCACTATATCATATTTTGTCCCATAGAATCCCATTAAATTCCCATGGTTTTTGTCGCACCCCCGACGCAGGCGCGGAAGTCCATGGACGTGGGCACCGACTACACCGCGGCGGCCTCTGCAGGCTTCGGCGCGGACTGGAAGGAGCTCTGCGAAGCTTGTCCCGACTTCCAGTAATGGAGACCATTGGTCGCAACTATATATATAATATAATAATATATATATAGAATATATGATATATATATATATATTTATATTATTTTATATTATTATATGAATATTGAATCTATATGATATTATTATATATATACACTGTATATACGATATTATTTGATATACCACATTATCAACGATAATACCAAGGATGCAATTTGTAAGATTACATATCCACAAGATTTGGGTATATAATTGCGTTTTTCCCCAGAATGTATCAGCAGCAGCAAGGAGTTATAGCGACCAAC
Organism: Cladocopium goreaui; assembly: GCA_947184155.2. Classification (NCBI taxonomy): domain Eukaryota; class Dinophyceae; order Suessiales; family Symbiodiniaceae; genus Cladocopium; species Cladocopium goreaui. The sequence continues at coordinate 432,676 of CAMXCT020005323.1, read as the reverse complement.
CTCACCATGAACCCTAGTTGATATTCGGGGAACCATCAAACCTTGCGGAAGAAATGACGCCTGGAATTTGTACACTGCATATTACAGATTTCGGAAGTATGAGATTGTTACTGATTGGCGGTTTCTGTTCAGCCTATGGGGTATGACCACACCTTTAGTATCCTTTAGGAGCGACAAGTTCCTCCAAGGATGGTTGGGACAAGTCCGTCTACGAGCAGATGGAGCGCAAGCCGTGTATTCTGTGGAGAGAGGGGCCGTTTTTTCATTGATCATCTCATGTTGAACTTGGAAAGGGGCAAGGTGGCAACTTTATTTGCCAGATTTGATCAGATATTCAATGGATTGGTTTAAGGGAAAATCTACAGGAAACCATGGTTTTTACCATCAAATATAGGGGTTTCCTGTAAATTTTCCCATCATCCAATTCTTTGAGATATGGATGGTAGAGTGTGTGGAACCCCTGATATCCCTCCGAACAAGTGGGAACCTCACTTATAGATCTCATTTCATCGCCGCCATGGTGCACTGGATCGTCAGCGGGTAGTAAGACATGCAGAAAGGACAAGCATCATCAAACATGCCGCAAAAGCAAAGTGTCAATGTCAAGCCATCAATCCAGGGATTCCTGACACATGGGCCTTCCTTCAAAATATACCCAGGGCCCCCAAAAAAATCAACAGCAACTCCTCCGAACTTCGCCAGTTTCAGAATTCAACCAGTTTTTGGAGCCTAAGAAATATAGATCGCAGACTTTTTGGAGAAACTCCACGGCTTTTCATGTAATCCACCAGCGATGCGGCGCCACCGGGCGCAGCTTCGGCGCCGCTCCCCGTCCCCCGAGTGGCAGCCGTCGCCCCCACGGGGTCGGGTGCGCCACGTGAGGCCGGCCTCGTCCCGCAGCCCGCTGCCGCCTCCGCGGCGGGCCCGGAGGAGGAGACGGCGCCATGGCAGGGCCAGGGACGCCCGAGACGATTCCAGGGATGGCTTCGATTCCTTCGGGTCCCAGGCGATGGGGGATGGATGTTGGGTGAGTGGAACTCGGTGTGAAGGGACCGGTGGCGTGGTGTTGTCACAAATGGGTTCTGTGAAGGAAGACTCGCAGATCACATTGCGCTGATTCCTGGATTCAGGGTGGAGTATGTGGAGTGGAGTAGCTGCACTACATGGTTCAAGTGAGATTTTGTGACAGGCTCAAATCAAAGTACCTCATGATTTGTGATGATTTGTGATGATTTGTGTAATTATAATTGTTGCTTTAAGATTTGTTTCCGCCCCTTGCGAATCATTCTGCTCCATTTGCACATGGTACCCCCTGGTAATCAAAGGCAATCCATTAAATTTCCATGATTTTCCAATTGGTAAAACATAGTAAAACCATGTAAAACCTCCATTTCATATCATTTCATGCGAGGATTTCCCTGCCATGGAGCTGATTTTTAGCGGGTAAACCCATCAGGCCGACTTCGAAAGTCGTTCTCGCACTCCGCCGCGGGCCCGGGACGGCCGCGGCAACGGTCACCGTGGCAGCGGGGTCAACGCCGTCCCACTGGGCCGTCATGATCCACCGGACCCAGAGGCGATTTGGGGTATCCGTGGGCCTTAAATGGGGAGGCAGCTGGCGCCACTATAGGAGTTTCCCAACCACCTTGTGGATTAGCTTGAACATTGGTTTTGATAAGAGAACTAGGATATAGAATGTGGTAAGATCAAGTAGGGTCCAAGGGTCCAAGAGAACAATACGCCCTGATCCAAGATTGATCCAAGATGCTTTGGGGATAGAATCGGATAGAAAAGCCAGGTTCAGGGAGTTAAGGGTTGATCACGGGTTGATTGGGACTCTTGCATTTTCATATATTGGAAGGGGCTCATGATTCATCTCATGATTCATCTCATGATTTGGATCGCAACTGAGTCGTTGCAACCCAGCTATCGAGATTTCTGCTTGGATGCCCATCCAAGCAGCCATAGACATTTTGTAAATTTTGTACGTGTGATGTGGCTATTGTGTCTCTGATCACTGGACCCATCTGGCATATTCTGGCATGATCTTCTTCAAATGACTCCATTCTGCTGTTGGCTGTCTGCCAGGCACGTATTTGGATCCTGCACAGCGATGCGGCAAAGGTGCGAACACCCAGGATAGAGTTGCGTTGTGAAATTCTTGAAGTTGTGGTTTTTGCAAAAAGGTGTGAAGAGTTATTACATGTCCAATTTCTGGTGTGGTTGAAACCTCACCTTTTGAAGCGAATCCAAAAGGTGCAGAAATATCAGGGGCATTCAGGAGATGTCTAGTCAAGGGGACATTGACGTTCCAATCAATTCTGATGTCCTTGTTTTGACACCGGTAATTTCAAAATATGAGAGCCTTGCGAAGGAAACTCAGGCCTGAGATGTGTAACAACATGTAACAACCAATAAAACCAACCCCGAAGTTCACATATCAAGTAGGGTTGGCTCGCTGTCGAAGGGCCTTAAGGGCTCCCTTGGCTCGCCGGCATTGTTCAGCTTTGGATGGTTTGTTTCTCTGTCTTGCCATGATTTCTTCTTGATTTATTTAAATGCAACCAAGGGCCCTCAATGGCCCTCAGGCATTTGAACAGTTTCATGGGTCAAGGCTGGATGGCATTGCAGAGATCTTGGAAGGTTTTTGATTTGGGAGCAGCACTGAAGGTTTTCCTACCACGGCCGTTTTAGCCCTGAGTTGGATTTTTCTTGCGCCGCTGTTGGGCTTGGTATTTGAAAATATTTCAAGGATGAACCGGATCACTTTTTCGCATTGGTCCAATGGGATGGAAGATGAATGGCATCTTGAAAGAAGCTTAGAGTGATGGCCTCCAGATTTGAAGACAACCAACAACATTGTGGCTATATAACATCTATATGACTAAGCATGTTCTTGAGGAGATTGAATTCAATTTGATTGGTGTCATGGGGCCCCATTTGGAATAGCTGGACCTGTCTGGACCTCATCATAGTATAGCAGCAGGAAGTCTTCCCAGTGCAACGCCATGGAGCGCCTCTGTTGCCGACGAGCAACGCGCATCAGTTCTGCACCAAAACAGGTGTGTATTACTGTATCGTTGCCCAATGGTCACTTTGAAGCCATTCTGTGTGACAGAAATTGGTTCGTTTCTGACCTGGAGCGTCTTGCAGAGAAGGTGTTTCAGAAGGGTTTCCTGCGACTGGCCGGCCTGGATGGCCAGGTCTTGGATTCGAAGCTTTCCCTGAACATGGCTGGACTGGAAGACAGAGATATCCTCACTGCAATTGCACAAGCACCGAAAGTGGCGGCCACCGCCCTATCATTCGCACTCTGGCACTGCAACTCTCATATGGTTGTTTGGGGGAGGCCACAGTTTGGTGGCGACTGCTCTAGAGTTCAAAATCGCCTCGAATGCGTGCAGGAGGTTCAAGCCTCTTTTTGTTCCTTTGCTGCCATCCAGTCGGACAGAAGTGTAGTGACGTGGGGTGATCCACCCGCGGGGGTGACAGCACTGCAGTTCAAGACCGGCTCCAAGATGTTCAGTGCATCCAAGCTTCTTGGTGCTCATTTGCTGCAATCCTTTCAAACGGAAGGGTTGAAACATGGGGTCATCCAGAAGGCGGTGGTGATAGCAGTGAAGTCAAAGATGAGCTGTGCAATGTTCAGCAGATTCAGGGAAACGGGTCTGCCTTTGCTGCGATCCGGGCAGATGGAAGTGTTGTGACGTGGGGTCTCTGTGGCGGTGACAGTACTCAAGTGCAACGTCAGCTTCGGGATGTAACAGAGGTTCAGGCCTCCATGGAAGCTAACGCATGCGGAAATCAAAGACCAGACGACGCAAAGCCGTCACATTGCGAGGTCTGCAGTGGGCCTTCGCCAAGGGTCGCATCACTATTGCTTGTCCGGCAGGCTTAGAGGTGCCATGTCCATGCCTCAGTGCTCCTAAGCTGTTAGGGCTAAACAACCTGTTCAGAGGAGGGGCTGGGGGGGCAAGAGCTACATCTAGGCATAGAAACCAGGCAGCCGAATCTGAACTGTTGGGTGGTTTGCAAGCTTTGCTGGAAAAATTTGCACCAAATCATCCAAGTCCGGAACGTCCGGTCAAAAAGGCCAAAATGCATAGCTCGCCCGAGGGCGCCCATGCACAAGGGTTGCTACCTGCTCTGCAGCAGCTAGTCCAAAAGGCAGAAAAAGAACCCAAAGGTTTACTTGAAAGTTTGCGCGAACTGGTTGCAAGATATGCCCAAGCAGACAATGGATTGCCTCAAAGCTCTCTCAAAAGAATGCGTTGGGCTGACGGAGAGGATCAGGCTCAAGCCAGCCAGCCGCCACCCAAGAAAGGGAAAGGCAAAGGCAGTCTTCCTCCGGGCAAAAGTGGTGGCAAACATCCCGCCAACCAAAGCCCACCCAATCCAAAAGGGAAGGGCCAAGGGCCAACCAAGGGTGGAGCCCCAACAAACGGGCCAGACCAACCTACCAGCTGGGCTTCTGTTGTTGCAAACGGCGTGCCCACACCACGGACAGCCCAGCCCACTAGTTCTAAACCAGTTGCCACAGAGCCTAGGAAAAAGACGGCAGTTTTGAACGTGCAGCTGCACCGTCATGTCTTCCCTGCAGGGGCCATTACTCCAGTTGCCGAGGCACGCGAAGCACTCGAACAGGGTAAAGCACCCACGGGAAATGTGATCCTTTGCAATCCCACGGCAGTGCAAGATTTGCGCCGCCTGGCTAGCCTGCACCAGCTTACCGATGCCAAGGTTGCCTTGCTGACTCCACACGTACCAGATGACTCGGCGCCTCCGCACAGTAACGCTATGTGGTTACCCACCTGGGAAGGAGGCAAACCAAACGTTAGACAGTTCTGGGTATCCCCTTTGGTCAAAGACTTGCCAACACTGCCCGAACAAAAGCTGAAACAAACGAAGGTTAGGATTGATTCGGAACCGCTTCTCACTTTCCGAGCCACCATCGCAAGCAATCTATGCTCCAGAGATTGTTGGGATTCCTGCAAGCGAAACCCTCCGGCGCACATCTATGGTACCTTCGACAAGGGCGTTGTGCACTCAACATTTGGTTGGAGAGAAATCAGCGTTCCAGCCAAGAAAGAAGGGGTCTCTGAAACCTTTTTGCAAGGGTTCATTCGAACCAAAAAGCAATTCGCAACCAAAATGGATTCTCACGTCGGATCAGATGGTTTGTTCATTGAACGTCTCGCTTCCGATCCTACCCCACGTCGATCAGTTTGGTGGGTTCCTAGGCATGAAGGCGAATTGCCACTTGACTACCATGCCAGAGCCCTCACTGAAGCCAGAAACCAAAACGCCACTTTAGCGCATCGACGCGGTGGCGGGGCCTTCTTAGGTTTAAGGTTAGGGCAGGGCAAAGCCAAGGCTCAGCTGCGTGCCTGGTCATTACACAATGCACCCAAATCATGGAATGCCCAAGAGGTAATTCAGTGTGTCCTCGACTCTGGAGCTTCAGACGTTGAGGTAGTACGACCGCCAGGTCGCCAACGAAGCTGGCTGCTCAAGGCAGTCGTGCCCGACGAAGACGATCTCGGGGTAGTAGCAATCCAAGCTAATGACAGAACGCTGCTCCTCAATCGCCAGCAAAATAAGGCCAAGAGAACTGTGCAAGTTGTTTCTGTGATCCGCACACCAAAGCATAAGGTTCCTGAGTGTCAGATCCTGCTGCAAAACCCAGAACCTGTCGCCAGGAGCAATGCGAACACCTCTGGTGGGACGGCTGAGGTTGCAGCTGCAGAAGGTCGCGGGCGGAGTCGTTCTCCCGCACGAGGTGAAACCACGAAAACTGAACCAGCCTTCCCTTATGCCGATAAGTTTGAAGCTCTTGACTGCGGAGGGGGTGGCGACTGCGGCTACTTGTGTTTAGCTGCCGGCATGGGATTTGACAAAGGTGAACCATGGGAAGACTTGCAGTCTAAACTCCTCACTCGATCCCGCACCATTCGCAATGACCTTTACAAACATATGAGTAGCTCTCGTCATGAGGCTGAGTATAAAGCATACTTCACTCCCCAGCTGGCCGGCAGTGAAGCGCAAGAGGCTGGAGAGGTGCCCACAGACTGGAATTCATGGCTGGAATCCACCCTCCGTCCTCACCGATGGATTGACGGGCTGTCCATCGCAGCAGCATGTCGGCGCTATGGCCTCCATATAATCATTGTGCCCAGCACCTCTGACCCGAAAAACTTGCCGATGGTTATGGGACAACCTAGGTCTGGCCGGCCGCCCATTGTGCTTTTGCTGCATGATGGCCACTATCAACTTGCCAGATTGAAAGTTGGAAAGCAGTGGCCAAAGGCCTTTCTGGAAGCTGAAGAAGGCAGGGTTTCTTCCAAAATCTTCCGAGGAGGTGGCAAAGCTGCATCTGTCAAATCCCATAGTAGGACCAACAGTGAGTCAGACTGGCGACCTGTTCGCACACCAGAAAGTCGCTCCAATGCCTCGTGGCGACCTCAGCATACACCTACTGCAAGTCAAACAAGCAGGAGAAACAGTCAAGCCGCTGCCAGCACCAAGCACCATTGGAGGCAGCCGCACACGCCAGAAACTAAAGCCAAGATTAATGCCCAACAGCTGAGTTCCTGTGCTAGTGTCAAAGCAAGCATCCTCACTGCTGATCGCAGTAGATCACTCCGAGGTTTGACAGCTAAGTCAAAACAAAGAGGCCCGGCAAGGCAAGGGGCAAGAATTTCACCATTGACAAGTACACTTGGACATGTAATCTGTGCAAAGAAGTTTTGCGTGGAAACCATTACAAAGCAATTTCGGCGGCCCGTTTACGGCATGTTAAAAAGGTTCACCTCAAGCAGCAAAAGCAGGTCAATAAACTTCTGCGTCAGCCGGTCGAAGCTGTTGAGCCCAGTGCAGATATTCCTTTGGATCAGCGATCCTGGTCATGTCCTAAATGCAACAAAGGGTTCACTTGGCTTTCACCAAAAACTTTAAGATTGAGTCGGCACAAACATGAGCAAGAATGCTACGGTTTGACTGCCAAACAGATGCAAAAACGTTGCTACGCCCGTGAGTCGTGGCAAGCCAAACATAAGCGTACTGTGGCAAACAACGCATTGTTACTTCGCAGCCGCACTGATGTCATGCTTGTTGAATACAATGCCACAGGTCCTGGCTGTGCTTTTAGGATTCCGGACTCGCTGCATGGCAACACCTGTGCTATTTTAAGCTGCAGCACCTGCACCTTCGTTTGCCAAAAGGTTTCAGACATAATCAACCATGGTTGCCTGGGTCAAGCCGGGCGTCATTACCATATGACGCATCGCCAGCGGAAAGCTTGGTGGCACCGACATCGTGCGAACAGTCCTGAGCTCATTGGATTCCTGGTGCCAAAGTGGAAAGTCACTATGTCCGATTTGAAACATTTAGAAGCTGATTTATCCAGTGGGGGAGGTCGCCGTGGTGTCCTCCCTGCCCAGCAATGCAGCTGGTACAAAGATGTCACCCAAGATGGCGATGTGCACCCCAACCCTGGTCCATCATGCTGCCAAGTTGCCATGCTTAATTGTGGAGGCAATACCGGCGCTTGGGCCTTTGCCCGCTTCATTGCTCAAACCCGCCCTGCCGTGGCACTGGTTCAAGAACATGCCTTGCTTCCTGAGAGACAAGCTGACATGAGTAAATTCTTGAAACACGAAGGTTACCGATCGTGGTTTGCTGCCCCGGGGACCCAGAAAAATGTCCATGGCAAGGAATACACCATTGGTGGCGCTGCAGTGTGGGTTCGTCAAGATAAGCCCGCCAGGGAAATTCGCAGATTTCAAACCATCAATGGGCAAGCTATCATGATTGAACTTGATAACTTATATATCATTTGTGCTTATATTCCGTCGCATAGTCAAGAGGAAATTGCTGTTGCGCTCTCTACCCTTGATGAGTGGATCACTCCTATGGGTACCCTCCAGCCCATACTGCTTGCAGGAGATTTTAACCACCCGCCTGAACTTGCTGAAAGATGGGATGCCGTGGCCGGTAGGGGCTCCGCCTTCGGGGTCAAAAACGAAAATGGCATTTGGCTTCCCACGAGGTGGGCTGGCTCTCGGCCCATTGATTGGGGTTGGTGCTCCCACCCTCACATGGTCAAAAATACTGCTTTTCGCGACATTTGCATTTCCGACCACAAGGTGCTGAGCTGGGAACTCCACTACAACCAGAAATCTGTGCAAGCCTTCCGTAGTGTGCCCACCCGGTCGTTTGCATTGCCTGAATCAGTGCATAGGAGTGTTTGGCGCCAGGCTGTTGAAAAAGCTTGGGATCACAAGACAGTTCCCGCTCCTTCTACCACCGAAGACGAGTGGGCCAAGTTTTGCCAAATGGTTGAAGAAGCTTTTTGCCAAGCGTGCGAAGATTGCAATATGGACATGCCATCTCCTGCTAGGTTCCGAGAAAAAGGTAGCCACATGCAAGTCCATCAACGGTGCTCCGAAACTTTCCGGTTGAAGCAAGTGGCCAGTTGTCGCGAGCTGAAACTTCGCAAATTGTTAGGCAGGACCCGTGAAGCTTTGATGCAAATCCACCAAGGTCATGATATCCCTCGCCCCTTGTCCCGTAGGATTTGGTCCCACCCCTTAGTCCGTCATGTGCAGTTCCCTTCTATTGAGACCATTCACACTTGGGCAGAGCAGGAACTTTTAAGCACAGTGCGGGAGTCGCAAAATGCCAGACTTCAGAAATGGCGGCACGAGATGCGCACGGATGTCAAACTCGCTGGAAAGTGGGTCAAGAAAGACATGGCCATGCCGGCTACCTCGGTTTTTGAACCTTCTTTCCGCGCTGGAGCGGCTAGTCAGTCCAATCAAGAATCCTTGCAAACCATCCATGCTTTTTGGAAGCAAATCTGGGATCGCGAAAGACCTCACCCCGATGAAGCATTCCAATTTTGGCAACAAGGGTTAGCTCCAGGTGCGCCACTGCAGTGGGAACCACTCACTGCAGAAGAATTGCACCGCCAGGCAACAAGACAAAAAGGGGCAGCTGGCGGCTGCGATGGTTTTTGTGGAGATGACATTGCTGATTTGCCACTTGCTGCATGGCACATCTTTGCTGAACTCTTTGCCCGATGGCAAGGTCGGGCCGAAGTTCCAGAAATTTGGAAAAGCATCAAACAAGTTCACCTCCAGAAACCAGATACTAAGCCACGTGAGGCTGATGCTGCGTTTGCGGCCAAAGATTTGCGACCTATTTCAATCCAATGCGTCCTTTGGCGCACCATTGCCAGCGCTTGGTGCCGGCGCCCTGCCACTCGCACTTGGATTCTTTCTTGGATTCATAATACTGCTTTTGGGGGTATCCAAGGTCGAAGCGTGGCCCAAGCCATTGATGTTCTTTTTGAAAAAATTGAGCAAAACGGAAAGATTTTGGTGTCCCTCGACTATCAGAAGTGCTTTGATTGCGTGGACCCCAGCTTCGGTATTCAATGCCTTCGGCATTTTGGATGCCCACAGCCTATCTTAAGGTTAGTCCAATCCATTTGGCAGCAAGAGCGGTGGCTCACTTATAACGGGGAGTTTTTGCCATATAGCATTCCTGTGCATTCGTCCCTCCCCCAAGGCGATGCTTTAAGTCCCCTCACTTTGATTGCCATCATCACAGGCCTCGCAAGTAAAGTTGTTCAGGTTGACCCTAGACACACTCTAGTTACCTTTTTGGATGACCGTAACTTTATTGCCAATTCTCCGCAGCAAGCGGCGCACTTGTGGCATGAGTGGAATGCTGTGTCGGCTAGGGTGGGGTTAAGGGAAAACGAATCAAAAATCAAAATTGTCTCTAGGAAAGCTCGTTCTAGGCATCCTTTGTTGGAAGCTGGTTTCTCTGACCAGCACCTCGTTGATGCAGCAAGGGTCCTCGGAGTTGATTTTTCTGCAAGATTAGGTAGCAAGGCGGGAAAAACTCAGGACAGCCGTATCAAAGCGGCCGCCCACCGTGTTGCACGCATTGCTTTGATGCCGGTTTCTGTTGATCGTAAGGCTGGTTTAATTGCAAGTTTAGCCATTCCTAAAGCTGCATGGGGTGCATGGATCGCAGTTAAACCTCTTGCCAAATTGTTGCATCCTGTCAAACAAACGGCAGGGGGTCTGCACCGCTGTGCATCCAACCCTTTGTTTTATTTGCTGTCAGGACATGGCCTGGACGCCCAGTTCTGTGCGGGCATGCAGGCATTCAGCACCTTGGCTAGGGTGGTGAGGGAACGCCCACGGCCTTGGCCTCGACAGATCAAAAAAGGCACTTGGTTAGGTGCCGTCCAAGGGTTCTTGCAGAGCCTTGGCTGGCAAGGTCACGGACCGTGGAAATGGAGGCACGTGGACTTTCCGAGAATTTCCATTGATTTGTCCCGCAGAATTTCTAGGGATGATGTTTCAAAAGAGGAACATGTCGTGCGAGAAAGCTGGCGCCGTGTGCAGTTCTCCCGATTCATTAATAGTGGCAGAAGAGATGCTCAAGCTGTTGGTGAGCAAGCATATTCTGAATCTAGGATGACCCGTGTGAGGAAAATCTTCAAAGATCAAAACGCTCATGGTCGCGGCGTCATGATCGGAGCTATTTGCTCTGACGCCCGCTTTGACAGAATTCGAGGTTTAGATATCCAAGGTTGTGTGTGGTGTGATAGTGATGAAATTCCAAGTTGGGAACATCTCGCATGGTTTTGTAGAGGGTTTCGCCAGTCCAGATGCCGTGTGCCTCGGGATATTTTGCAATATGTGTTAGGTTGGCCTACGGGCCGAAGCAAGGATTATGACAATGCCGTCCTGGCTCATTTGGCCGGGGTGAGAGCTCGCATGCTCGAACGGCGATATCGTCCTCAGAATGTGGCCTAGTGCCTACAACTTGGTGCCAGCGTCCCATGGGCCTGTCGCCTGTGCAATTTTCAATAACTTTCGCAGCGATCAGGGCCGATGGATCGGTGGTAACTTGGGGAAGCAGCACGGGTGGCGGTGATAGCAGGAATGTTCAACATCAACTGTGCCATGTCAAGCAGATTCAAGCTTCTTTGTTTGCCTTTGCTGCCATCCGGGCAGATGGATCGGTTGTGGCCTGGGGGGATCCAGCTTGTGGTGGTGACAGTCGTGTGGTTCAGCATCAACTCTTCGATGTTCGACACATCCAAGCCTCTTTGGACATCTTGGGATTTCGCAATCCTCAGGGCTTTGAGGGCGCCTTTGCTGCGATCCGTGGAGATGGAAGTGTGGTTGCGTGGGGCAGCGCAGAATGTGGCGGAGACTGCAGTAGTGTTCAAGATCGCCTCAAGAATGTAGAGCGGATTCAGCAGTCAGGGCGAGCTTTTGCTGCAATTCTTTCGGATGGTACAGTGGTGACATGGGGTGATCCCAAGCACGGTGGAGACAGCTCTCTAGTTCAAGAGCAGCTCCACAATGTTACGCATATTCAGGCCACAGTGGGAGCCTTTGCAGCCCTTCTGTCAGATCGCGCTGTGGTCACATGGGGTGATCCTAGCAGAGGGGGTGACAGTGGCAAAATCCAGCATCGACTGCGTGATGTGCAAGAGATTCACGCATCCGTGAGATCATTCGCTGCTGTGCTTGCAGATGGAACAGTGGTGTCATGGGGTGATGATGACTATGTTGGGGCCATGTCTGTGAAACCTGATTTGAGCTTCGCCTGCTGTAGGATTCTGTAGGAGCAAGGCTGCACTAGTGAGACCTGCCGTAAAAAGAGTTCTGGCTCACATGGGCAGGTTGATGGGTCCACGCATTTTTTGTGAACAAAACAGCCACACCACAGACCACGCACCAAACCACATCAAGAATGTTTCATCCCTCCCAAAATCAGGCTCCCAAAATCCGGCTCCCAAAATCCGGCTCCGGACCTGTATCATGCGGGTAAGCTATCCTCTGGGTACGGGTCACATGGTTTCAAATGGTTCATGCCCAGCGACTTGCAGTATTCAACTATATCCAAGATATCCATACATATCCATATTTGTAATAGTTTGGCAATAGTAATATCTCACATTATCTCAAGATATCTAATTTTGTTGGTATATCTTGTAATAGATATAGTTGTTAAATGTTATTAACAATTGTAATATCTGAATTTTGTTGGTTTTATTCCCCATCCTCAGTGCGCCGTGAAACATCCCAGGTCATAGGCCGCAATGGCCGCACTTTAAGAGAGATTGAAAACAGGACGCATGCGGCGGCTGGGTGTTTCTCAGAAAATGTTGGTTCGGATTCGGATTTTTGAAAACATGGATAGCAGATGATAGCAGATGATGGTAGATGATAGTAGATGATAGTAGACACCAGTTTCAATCCATTCGCTTAAACGATCTTAAATGCCTTCCTTCCTTCCGTCTGCGTGTTGCGCTTGCTTGGTCACGCATCCGTTTTTTTTTCCCGTATAATTTCATGTTGGTTGTTTTGGCCCTGCCAAGGGTAGCACTAATTCTCATCGTGTATCCTGGTAAGCTAATCCGGCAATGGAAATTCCACAGTTCTACGGTATACGTTTATACTCATTCTTGTCAATGATGTTCCCATGCGGATTTTCCTTGCCAGGTCAAATTACGGCAGGGTATTCAAGGGGTGTGCCGCACCTAACCCCAGAGATGCTTTTGGCCCGCGGCGCAGGACCAATACGAGAATCCAGGTGTCCAAAGAAGAAGATATGCTTCCTGTCTCTTGGACGCCATTTACAGGAAACCATATTCACACACGGAACCAACGGCATGAAACATAGATTATCGCCTTGCTGCATGGGGACGTATGGAGAATTCCTAGATGCAAAATGAAAGGGTGCTTTCTGTGACTTGCAAGGCGTTCCATGTTTCTGAGAAGGGATTCTTCACTAGTCATTTGCACCTGGTGCCACGACGGCATTTATCATGACAAATCCTTCAGCATGTATGGGAAGGTGCCAAGGCATTGAATTTCCCAAACCTGCTGAGATTGAGGAGCTGCCCGACTTGAGGTTTCACTTTAACCACCCCCTTTCGGTGCAACCCATGACCAGACATGACCAGACATTTGTTAATGTGAAGTGGTGAGCCACAAATCCTCATGGTGAAATATTTGGAACCAGTTCTACTCAGGAACCATCGTTGATGGATACACTATATACACATTAAATCGTTGACGCACTTCCCATTTTCGCAGCTTCTGCCTTTGTTGGTTTATAGTCACATAGTCAACCAGGTGAAAACCCTCCCAGGCGAAGTCTGACAGTTGGAGTTGGTTGCCGTTCAACCTGCCCCTCCTTGACGCTGCATTTCCACTAACAGTTAGTGGGCCACTAACTTTAGTGGGTTAGCTTTCACCATAGTTGTACGGATTATATTTCATCTGATGAAGCTTGGAATCCCACAGTTATACCCATGAGAACCACCCCAGTGCTGCACCCCAGGTAATATTATTGTATATTATTGTTGGTTATAAATTATATAAATAATATTTAATATTATATCTGATATATATATATAATATAATATAATATAATATAATATAATATGTATATAATATATAATATATGATATATGATATATAATATATTATATATAATATAGAATATATAATATATAATATTTAATATATAATATATAAGATATAAGATATAATATTTAATATACATTATATAATATATATATATAATATAATATATTATATATAAAAAATAATATTTAATATATAATTATTATTTATTTTTTATGATATTTATTATATTATATATTAAATAATATATGTATATATATATATCCCATTCAATGCTTATTGTGCTGTTTGTGTTTATTAAGGTCAAGTGCTAGGCATATTTGTACAACCATACGTAGTTGTAGGGATTGTATCCCATCTTATGAAGCTTAGAATGCCATAATAACCATAGTTAGACCCAAAAAAGGTTAATACCATAGTAACCATAGTAATACCTGAGTTTACCATAGTATGTCCCAGTCCAACCCCAAGCATCATCCAGCATCCCAGGAAACCAAAGAGCGGTCCGTGGACATCAGCGGGAGTCGACGAGATCAAGAAGATGCCATTGAGATGATGTTGGAGAAGGTTCTCTATTGCCGCAGCTCAACCGCAAGAGAAAAAAGGACAAGTCTGGGACGTAAAAAATCAGCAGTGTTGATTCAGTGTTTTTTTGTTTTTATGGGTATATACTATATCCCATAGGAATACTTACTACTCAAACAGTATAATGGGATGGCCCGAATCCGTTAGGGGCCCGTGGAGTCCGTGAGTCCGTGGGGTCCGTGTGTCCTTTGGGCATTGATTGGCCCTATCCCCCCCAGAGCGGGAGTTTTGGTTGGAGTTTTTCTTTGTTGTTTGATAATCCTTGATCATATATCATCATCAGAAGAGCAGAGGAGCAGAGCAGAGAGCAGGAGAGAAGCAGAGAGAAGCAGGAGAGCAGCAGAGAGAGCAGATAGCAGAAGGAGAGCAGCAGAGAGCACAGAGAGCAGCGAGAGCAGGCAGGAGAGCAGCAGAGATGCAGCAGAGGAGCAGGAGTAGCAGCTGAGAGCAGCAAGAGCAAGGCAGAGAGCAGCAGAGGAAGGCAGAGGGAGGGGGCAGAGAGCAGGGCAGAGGCAGAAAAGAGAGAAGGGAAGGAGGAGAGGGAAGAGAGAAAGAAGGAGAGAAGGAAAAGAGAAGGAAGAGAGGAGACGAGAGAAGAGAGAGAAGAAGAGAGAAGCAGAGAGAAGAAGAAGGGAAGAAGAGAGAAGAAGAGAGGAAGGAAGAGGAAGAAGAGAGAAGAAGAGAGAAGAAGAGAGAAGAAGAGAGAAGAAGAGAGAAGAGAGAGAGAGAAGGAGAGAAGAAGAGAGAAGAAGAGAGCAAGCAGAGAAAGAAGAGAGGAAGCAGAGTGGAAGGAAGAGAGAAGCAGAAGAGCAGCAGAGAGCAGGGCAGGGAGGGCAGCGAGAGCAAGAAGAGAGCAGGAAGAGTGGGCAGGCAGAGGGCAGCAGAGAGCAGCAGAGAGCAGCAGAGGGCAGGCAGAGAGCAGCAGAGAGCAGCAGGAGGCAGCAGCGAGCAGGCAGAGAGCAGCAGAGAGGCAGCAGAGACAGCAGAGAGCAGCAGGAGAGCAGGAAGAGAGCAGCAGGAGCAGCAGAGAGCAGGCAGAGAGCAGCAGAGAGCAGGCATAGAGCATGCAGAGAGCAGCAGAGAGCAGCATAGAGCAGCAGAGGCAGCAAAGGCATGCAGAGAGACACGGACCGACCATAGTGTAGGCAGTTCATGGAGAGCAGGGCAGAGAGCACTAGCAGAAGCAGCAGAGAGCAGCAGAGAGGAGCAGAGAGCAGCAGAGAGAAGTAATATGGATAATAAGATAATAATAGATCATGTAAGATGGAGAAGATAGAAGTCAGAGATCAGAATATATGTCATAAGATATCATTAAGATATAATCATTATATCATAATAATAATCATATATCATCATATTGTCATATATGTATTTCATAATATCATCTAGAGAATAATATATCATAATATATTAATTCATATATCATCATATATCATCATATTATCATCAAATATCATCAGTATATCATCATTATTCATCATATCATTCATATATCATCATATATCATCATATATCATCATATATCATCATATATCATCATATATCATCATATATCATCATATATCATCATATATCATCATATATCATCATATGTCATCATATGTCATCATATATCAGCATATATCATCATATATCATCATATATTCATGTTGTTGGTTGATGGGAGGTCTCCTCTCATTTGTTTAGCATGGGTTTGTCTATATGTTTGGGTGTTCAGCCAGCAAAAAAGATGGTGTATCGCCAACAAACATGGTGAACCAACTCGCAACCAAGGTGTTGCTCAAGCACCCCAAATGGAAAGATCACCAACAGGTATTGGAAGATAACGGGATAAAACCAGAGGGAAAGAGTAGGGCCCACAATAGTAGATTGGGGGTTCAATGAACATGGAGGTGTTTCACCACTTTTTTTTCTGGATTTTGACCAATAGTTGTCGACATATCTGCGCGGTTTTGGGCATTGCAGATTTGCCCTTCACTATATCGTTGTCCAATAAGTGGAAGCAACTATTTGTTTGTTACTTGTAGGGTATAATGAATGACCCGCCATAACAAAAAGAAGGGCAACTTTTTGGCGGGGAAAGAACTGGGAAATCCGTTTTGACCTCCAGAAATCGATAATGCCCCCACTGCAGCAATGTGACCGTTCAGAATTTTGTTGCTAACTCAATGGTAAGGTGGTAAGGATATCTTTGATAGTGGCCAGCATCAGAGATGTCCGAGGTGAAGATGAAGGTGAAGTGATCAAAGACATGCGAACCGCCCGAGAAGAGTCCAAAGGGGGCGACCTGCAGCGGGTCATCACCGTTCTGCCTGAGGTCGAACGGGCGTTCCCACGTTCGACCAATTGCATGCTGATTTGCGCCTCACTTCAGCCGCTCAAAATTATGACTAAGATGAATGTTTTCTTTTATGCGTGTGATGAATGAAATGATATGCCACGATCCACCCCCGGGCGACCCCCGGGCTGGTGGGGCAGTTTAGTTTGCAGATTGAACGACTGAGTTTTGGTGAGCAACCTGCTTGAGAGAGGGACAGAGAGAGAGGGAGAGAGAGAGAGAGAGATCCATCCCAAATACCGTAGCCCAAAAACTGCCTTGTTATTCGGATCCCAACATAGTCATTCTTGGTAATTCTGTCAACATTCACATACTTAGACCTTGGGAATCTTGGGATGGATGGATGAAAGCTGAAGTGTAGCATGTTGAAATTAAAACCATTCAATTCCCATTGCTCAGATCCCTCAGCTCTCCACTTTTGCAGGTTGATGGTTCGATCATGTTCAATCCCATTTTTGATGCTTCAATCATGATGTTATATTATGTTCCACCATTTTTGAGGCTTAAATATGGTTGAACCCACTGATTTTGCGGTAGAAGTTTTGAGACCTACGGGCTTCATCCCTTCATCCGTTGGCTCGTTGGCTTCGTCCGCCAGGAAGTCGGCAAAGTCCTGGGTCGAAAGGGTGAGACCGTGCGGGTCATCGAACGAGACTCCGGGGCCAAGGTGGAACTGAACAAAGCGGAAGGAAAGGTGGAGATCTTTGGCCACTTGGAGCAGATTGGGAAAGGTTGATGGATGGATCTAGGGGATCTAAGCAACAATAATGCTAATAATGCTGAACTATGAACTAAGAATCTTGGTTAAATGTGAAGCAACAATGAGCAAGAATGATTAATGGTTGATTTAAGGGAGTTGCAGCAAATGAGGAGATGACTCATATGACCAGGTTATCCCTGTGATCAGGTAGCTGGGACGATGGTTAATGGCTACGGGGATCTTTGGCCACTTGCCTCACTTGACATTCTTGACAGATTTTCAGATAGTTAAAGACTTTAAAGACTGGAGGCCCAAAGGGATTCAAACGACTTTAAGAGTCAGTTGGCTCCCCATGAATGTGGGAGATTCTTGTTGGGGCCACTTGATAGGCTTCAGCCCGCTTCAGCGACAAAAGGTTCACCATAAACAATTAGATTATGGTCGGAAGCTCAAGAAGGGAATACTGGAGAAATTAGATGAGTTCGTGCTGGGCATATGGGGGTTTCCGATGGTTTCCTAAAATGGGGATACCCCCAAATCAATGTTAATAGGCTTTTCATGGATTTTCCATTATAAACCATCCAGCTATTGGGGTAATTACACCGATTTTAGGAAACCTCCGTGTAATCCTTCAGCTCCCCTTACTTGCTCTATCGAGGTAAGAAAGAAGAGCAGGACAAGGCTGTGGAGCTGCTTCTGGCTGAGGTGCACTTTGCGAAAGAGCCTCGGGAAAAGCCATGAGGATTCACTCTGTAAACAATGCTGTGTGTTTGAGCTTTGAAATCTGAAGATGTTGGCGTTTTTTCGCAACAAAGAGGGGGGCGGCTTGCTGGTTTTGAGATGTCAACCAATGGTTAGTTGGGTTCATATAAGGGGCCCACAAATGTAGGAAGCCCACAATTGGAGTGGTGAGAGTCTTTGGACCCGAAGTTTGACACCTACTTGGTGGTTCCGGTTTACCATGTCGGATCTTACTGGGGTATCTCGCGAAATATCTCTCTAGAATTGAATCTATGGAAGAGCAGGGACAAGGCTCTTATGTTAGTATGTCGTATTATTGGACCTTATTAACTCTATATTAATCTATACTCATCTGTATTGATCTATATTAGTCTATATTAACCTCTTGGATCTATACTATTATATATTAGTGTATATATATATATATTAGTGTATATCTCTATATTTAACCAACACTAATTCACACTATGTCGCAACACTATATTTCTTGGACCAAACGGCTAGAATTTTCG
Source organism: Cladocopium goreaui (assembly GCA_947184155.2). Classification (NCBI taxonomy): domain Eukaryota; class Dinophyceae; order Suessiales; family Symbiodiniaceae; genus Cladocopium; species Cladocopium goreaui. The sequence goes on along the minus strand of CAMXCT020005323.1, from coordinate 414,334 downwards.
GTTCAAGACTCTGCGGAGGTGATTTAAGTCTGGAGCTCATGCGGGGCCAATCGGTGAGCACTGAATGTTTAATGGACTATCCATAAATGGGGGGAGATACTCAATACCCATGGGGGGATTTACAAGCCCATATCATACTTTTCCCAAAAAACAATGGATATTCATGATATGATTCACATGAAATTAGGATGAGCTCTGTGGCTTGTCTCAATGTTTCTCTTGCCTATCCTTTTTTTTTCCCCCACAACAAAGGGCTCATGCAACTTTTCCACCCGAGTCAACCTATAGCGCGTTTCAAGAAGAGGGGCAGCGAATTTGATACTAATGATTCCTACTGTGGATGGAAGAAATCCTGCACCACTTTGGATGGTTGAACCCTTATAACTTATAAATACTCTGTAAATAATTGGATAAACCACCTATCAACTGGTGCAGGATTTCTTCCATCCACGGTAGTACATCACACATCTAAGCCAAAGAATACTAATTATCATTACATGTATACATCATTTGACAACTATTGGCTGGGCATAACAAATTTTACCAAGGACGCCGAGGGCAACGTTTTGAAAGACGAGCCGCGGCCAAAGCAACGCACAGAGAACGCACCTCGGCTGGCTTCAATGTGAGAAGGACGAGGCACAGCAGCGGAGAAAACTGGAGTAATCTAGCTACATATCCTAATTATCTGTTATATATTTACAACATAATAGTACATACTAAAAACATGTCCGACATTTAGCCAAACATATATTATTAAGTATATTATGTATATTATGTACCTTAAATTGTATATTATGTAAATTATGTATGTCATGTATGTTATGTATGTCATGTATGTTATGTATGTTATGTATGTTACGTATACTATGTTTGTTATGTATATGTATATGATTATGTATATGTAATACATGCTATACATAATATGCATAATATACATACATACATACATACATACATACATACATACATACATACATACATACATACATACATACATACATACATACATACATACATACATACATACATACATACATACATACATACAACATACATACAACATACATACATACATACATACATACATACATACATACATACATACATACATACATACATACATACATACATACATACATACATACATACATACATACATACATACTACATACATACATACATACATACATACATACATACATACATACATACATACATACATACATACATACATACATACATACATACATACATACATACATACATATATACATACATACATACATACATACATACATACATACATACATAGAAAATATGCATAATATGCATAACATGCATAATATGCATAATATGCAAATTATGCATAATATGCATAATATGCATAATATACATAATATACATACATACATGCATGCATGCATACATACATACATACAGACAGACAGACATACATACATACAGACACACACACAGACATACGTACATACATGCATACATGCATACATGCATACATGCATACATGCATGCATGCATACATGCATACATGCATACATGCATACATGCATACATGCATACATGCATACATGCATACATGCATACATGCATGCATACATACATACATACATACATGCATACATGCATACATGCATACATGCAGACAGACAGACATACATACATACAGACACACACACAGACATACGTACATACATGCATACATGCATACACGCATACATGCATACATGCATACATGCATACATGCATACATGCATACATGCATACATGCATACATGCATACATGCCTACATGCATACATGCATACATGCATACATGCATACATGCATACATGCATACATGCATACATGCATACATGCATACATGCATACATGCATACATGCATACATGCCTACATGCATACATGCATACATGCATACATGCATACATGCATACATGCATACATGCATACATGCATACGTACATACGTACGTACGTACGTACGTACGTACATACATACATACATACATACACACACACACTTACATATGTATGTATGTATGTATGTATGTATGTATATATATATATACGTAGGTATACATTGACCCACTATGGCTAAAGGCTATAGTCCATATATAACCCCCTGCCTCGAGGAACCGGAGCTGCCGCCTCCCTTGAAGTTCTGGGTAAAGGACCGGGAGGCTGGGAAGGTCATCGGCCGCGGCGGCGAGACGGTGCGCGAGGTCATGGAGAAGCGCCTGGGTGCTGGGAAAAATGAGGCTTTGATTGGGGGAAAGTGGTGGTTTTAGTAGGGAAAATAGGGATTGAACTGAGGAAAATGGTGGTTTTAGTCGGGAAAATGGTGATTTACTGTGGAATTTGGAGATTTTACTAGGGAAAATGGGTATTTTATAGCATTTAGTGGAGTTTAATGGAAAAAAAATGTACGGGAAACCCAATAATACTAGTAAACTTGTAAACCCAATTTAAGATATTTAAGGGGATGGTCCATACTACCACCGATTGATGTTGATGTTGATTGTATAATATATTTAAACATTGAACCGGAACCTGAACAAACAACTGCTTGGACGGAATATGGTAAAATAGAACATTTCTTGTTTGATTCTTGAACGTCGGGTAACCTCCGAAAACAATAAAACTCAGCTGTTATCACAGAAACCCAATGAAGACCCAGGGAAGACTTCCCCAAGGGTTGGCTCAAGGTCTGGATCTGATATCAAAGTTCAGAAGGCGGATGAAATGACACCAGGCGAGGCGGGGGAAAAACCAGCATGACATAAAGTGGGATTCACCGGCCATAAAACTCATAGCATTTTTAAAGGTGGATGCTTTCAATGCCTCAATGATGATGACTTGGGGATGGTATAGGATGTCTATGGTTTAGGCTTTACCACATTCCAGATATTGTATTTCCCGATCATAAACCAAATATGATTCCAAATGATATTAAATGGTTCAAACTATCCAATTATAAACCAAGCAATTCTGATTCTAATTGTTTAATGTGGGTAAAACAATGCCATAAACCATCCCCCAGTCATCACCATTTTTATAGGTGGTATAAACCCTTCCCACATGGGTGGTTTATTCTTGTTTCACCCGCATCAATCATCATTCCATGGATATTCCATAGATATTCCATAGATATTGCAGTATAACCATTATCATAATCCCATATAAAATCCCACATTATACGGTTTACACCATAGCTCTCCGCTGTTCCGTTGCCCGCGCGGCCCGCAGGTACCAAGGAGCGTTTGATCAAAGTCATTGGGACCAAGGCGATTTGCGGTGAAGCGGCAGCGTGGCGATTTCTTCCACTCGGTTTCCACGAATGGCCACCCTACACCTTTGATGTAATGTTATATAGTTATCAATGTTATATAGTTATATAATGTACTACTTGTATAGTTATATAGACACTTATAGTTATAGAGATTAGAGTTCTATCATGTTTTTCTGTATATTTCTACGGCCACAGCTTGTGCCCGTGCTGCTGTGAGGAGCAGCAAGACGCAGCTCTGCAATTGATCTTGGAGGAGGTTACTTGGGCCAAAGGCGTCGACGGAATGCTAAAAGGCAGCTGGGGGTCTCTGGGAGGGTTTTGTGCGGAGAAAAGTAGTGCGGAAGTGAGTTACGCATAAATCGAAGAATATTCATGACTTGAGCGAATCCAAGTAACTTAGCCAAACTTGTTTTTTGGGGATGGGAGGCTAAACCACCTGCCGACCACCGCCCAGCTGCTTGGTTCGTGCAGGCACAGCTCCTGAAGCCACAGGTGAAAAGCCTGAGGCACCGGAGCCTGTCGCGGAGAAAGAAGGCACACAGACCTGGCCCCATCCGAAAGGGGAGATCTCACGCCTACATCATGGTTGTTTGATGATAAACAAATATGGTACTCATTGATCCAAGTATATCCAAGTGGTTTGATGGGTGTAATGGACGAACCCAATATGAGAAGCCTCAAAAAACCAGCAGAGGTGAACTTCACAGACCTCTCTCAGGTTGGGCCTTGAAAACAATGGCCATGGGCCTATAGATCTTGGTCTTGACATTTCTTTAAGGGTAGCCAGGTGGTTGGGTGGTTGAGCAATCCATTTGAGGCACCCAATTTTTGCTACACACAACTCCAGCTGTCTGGCCACGAGTTGATTAGAATCAGGCGGTGAACAACCTGAAGCCAAGAATTCCCGTCGCGAGAAGAAAAAAGGCGGGGCTTCAGCTGATATTCTGAGGCTGTCCTAAAACGTCCAAAAATCCCAAAAAAAAATTACTGCATGTTGATTTTCAATGGGGCAACCAATGGTTTGAGGTCCCCCAATTTTGCAACGTCCAATATTTAGTCAGGAAACGGAAGGTTTTTCTGGTTTACCTTCGTAGATTTTTCAGTGGAAACCATTGGTTTTCAATATCTATGTTGAATTCCTGGAGGGTAAGCCCGATGATTTAATTTGAACCATTCTTTGCACTAGGTGGCTGGTCAATAACAGCATTTTTCACAAACACCTCCATCCAGATTTAAGGGCTGATGCTCCAAGTCAACTTTAGAAAAAGCCTCGCCTCTGGGTGTCATCAAACGTGGCTGGAAAATCCTCGCACCTTCCAGGTGATGGAGACACGACCAAGCCTCGAAGGTTTCGGGAAACGGCACGTGAACTAAACCGACCCAAAAGCGGTCCAGTACTTGGGCCCAACGACACGAAGTTTTTTTTTGGGGGGGATCTGTTTGGGTGTAAAGTCAAGCTTTCTTTTTTGATTTAACACCCCAAGAATGGGATAGAACCAATAAAAACACATGGAATATAATGGGATACAATAGGATACTTTATGGGAAATATGCGACCAAGAATATGATATGGGTTCTTCCACAAATGATGGATTTGCCCTCAATATATGGGGGCAATGATGATAATTAAACCATTGCCATAGACTATAGACTTCCAGGGCGCCCAATTTTCAGATAAACACATTTTGCCCGGAAAAAACATACTGGTGACTGGTAAGTTCTCGGCAGTGAATTCTTGGCCATAAATGGGGGATTTTGTCATACCCAACTGAACATGCACCTTTTTTGAATTTCTGGGTGCGCTGCGTGTACCTTGCTGATGGCCACAGATGGTCCGCAGATAGACTGGCCACTTAATATTCTCGTGCAGGAGCACTATTGGGAAACTAGGAAATTGGGGATCCAGAGCAATAAACCATTCCCTTTTTTGTTGTTTATCCTTCTGTATAGCCCTTCTGAGGGATGATTTACAATAGCCCCTTGAATAGTTGATGGGATGGTTTACCATTGCGGATCCTTGATCTATGATCCCCAAGCCTGGGAGATGACACTGTGCGAGCCAAGGCCCGTTGGGTCTGCGCAACTTGCGGTGGAGACCACCGCATGAAGGAATGTCCTCATGCTACAGGCGGAAATTTTGGGGCTGGAGTGCCACTTGGCAGCAAAATTCAGCTGCAACCCTTATTTTTGTTCTGAATGTTCTGACTCGTGCCCGTCGTGCTTTAATTCAACATGTATTTTGGGGCAGGGTTCCAACCCTGCTGACTTGACGGGGATCTTCAAGGCGTCATCTCTAGAGGTTTCAACGGTTTCACCCCTCAGAAGGATCTCTGGAAAATCCATAGATTGTCACAGCGGGCCGCGTCAAGTTTGACCTGACCTGAGTGGATGCTAGTAACTTTAGTGGTTTCATAAGGAGGTACGAATGGTCAGTCAGGTGGATGGAGATACAGTATGGTGAAAAGTGACGAATAGCTTGATCGAAGAACTTCAGAGGCAAACATCGAAACATCCATGGCTGTTTCGTGCTGTTTCCATATCACCAGGCATCGCCCAACCTGAGGCAAATGGGGATGCAGATGGGCCTTCAAGCAATGGGCCCCTTGGCCGATCACTGGATAGCCGTCTTCTTTTCGTGGCCAACGGGTAGATCTTGTAGGGCGATGGCTTAGTTTCCATAAAAAGCTCCATTTACAGAGGATTTTCCACTGCCAAGTTTGATTACCAGAGGTTAATATTGAAACATCACCAGTGGCTCCACTGGTACCAAGGCTTGGGAGGTCCGGGGATGCCTCCCATGCCGCCACTGGGCCCCGGCATGCCGCCGATGCCGGGCATGCCGCCGGGCATGCCACCGGGCATGCCACCGGGGATGCCTCCGGGCATGCCGCCGATGCCGGGCATGCCGCCGGGCATGCCAGGGATGCCGCCATTGCCGGGGTTGCCCATGTTGCCCGGGATGAAGATGCCAGGACGGATGGTTGAAGCTTTCCCAAACAGCCAGAATTGGATGAAATATGATGAAATAGTAAAATTACCCTGGTTGGTTGTAGATTCCTTTAAGTGAATCCTTTGGTGGCTCAGAATCCGGCGGCCACCAGGGGATTTACATTTTTGTACTGCATTGTACTGCCATTGTTGGGACATGAACCATCCAATGAATTTTGGGTACCGAACCGCTTGACCCATATCCATTTTTGGAGTGTTACCCACCAAGTGCAATTTGCAGCGCTGATTGTATCTCCGGGGTTGAATTGTTTTGTTTTCTGCCATTGCGTACAGCAGACCCTGATGTCAGATGCACTTCGTTCTTGTTCCAGTTCTGTGGACGCATGAATATTTTGAGGTCGATTTTGAGTGCAAACTGCCATAAACTGCCTTGAACTACCCCTTGGGCTCAGCATTTTTTTCCGCGTGTTGTCTTTTGGAAAAAGATGGTCACAGTTTTTTTCGGAGCCAGGAATGCCTTCCAGTGGTAGCTCCGAAACGTCCAGCTCAGAGGCCACGGCAACACGGGACGAAGGTGAGTGAGTCCATGGACATCAGCCATAGCTAACTCGAGTAATATGTTAGCATACGTTAGTGGATTATGATATGAATTGATTTGAACTGATTAGTCATATGTTAGTTGTTAGTAGTAATGAATCGATTTGAATTTTAATGTATACCTGTTCTTTTGCTTTGGTACCCAAGGAATATTTATAAACATTTGTCGTTGCTTGGTCGCCAGTAGATGGTTCACCCAGAGCTCCATTATGAGTTAAGTTTACAAAACAGGGGAGCCTGGGATGGGTCCAAGTTGGTGCTTCAGAGTTAAACAGCAGTTAATACTTGTCAATACCAATCCGTATTCTTGATTGTTAAAACCTGGGTTTTTGTAGTTAAATCCAAAGCCTCCTTGTTGATGGTAGAACCATATTTTCACAATTTTTGATCATTGATTCCCACATGTTTGATGATTCAATCCCCATTTTGGATGGTAAAAAGATGCTAGTAAAGCAATTTTAAACAATCCTCAATTTAACAATTTTTATAGATGGTATAAATTAGGTGTAAACCATCATAATATGGGTGGTTTATGGCATTGCTTTATTGATTTTTCATGATCCACCATTTTTGATAGTGAAACCATTGATTTTTCATGGTAAACGACTCTTTTTTGTTGGTAAAAACAGGTTTTGATGGTGAAACCACCATTCTTGATGGTAAAAATCCATTATTTTTGTTAGTAACACCACCATTCTTGATGGTAAACCACAGATTTTTGCTGGGAAATATAGTAAAGCCATTGATTTTCCATAGGAAATCTGCCATTCTTGATGATAAAACGCAGTAAAACCGCAGATTTTTGGTGATTTCTCCGGAGGAGGACGAGCCCATGGACCGCGCGCCCCGGGAACCCCAGCGCCGCCGCGTGCGTCGTGTGCTGCGCCGGCGGCGCTCGGGCGACGGCCACGACGGCCGCGAGGGCCACGAGGGCGAAGCGCCGAGGAAGAAGATCGATGCTTGGCGAAGAGGGTGAAAGATACACTGAGAATTGAGAATGTGTATGATTTTTTTTTTTGATATTGATATATTGTATCAAGATATAGATTAGGATATATTGAATATGATATATATACATATATATATATATTATATAGATGATATATGTATATAGTTATAATGTGCACATATATGTATAATATGATATTACTGGGATGCCTGTAGGAGATATGGGATATATAGTTATGTGTATTAGACATGTAATGTGTGGTGCTATATCGCCATGTGTGGTACTATATCGCAATGTGTGGATGATGTGTGGATGATGTGTGGATGGATCAACACCGGTTATATTACAAACATATATATATATATTCATATATATATATATATGCCTATATATATATATATACACATACACATGCATATATATATATATATATATACATTATCACACCATATGAACCATTTTGGGTGAACAGAAGGGTGCTGATCTGGTCTTGACCCAAAACCATATGAAGAAACATGGGATACGGGAGATGGATACACAAAATGTATATTTGTCATATGTACGCAAGTATCCTAAGATCAGACAGGGCAATAATATATATATATATATTCTAACTCAATGATGTACCTTCCTGTAAACTATAGCATGTTAATAACATTATTTATCACATCTTGGTATGGAATCAGGCAGTCAATGGCAGTCCAATGGTCTTGCTTTGGTCTTGGTACCACAATACAGCGAAACTGATTTTTAATTCTACAGTTTGGCGCATGAAAACATCCTGATCGGATCATGAAACTGTATTCCTTGGAAGAGTCCACATCATTTCAGACACTGCAGATTCTTTTTGCCTGGTGCAAGGATGTTGATTGACTGGTTGGCTGGGCAGGGTGATTTCAAGGTGAGTACGGAGGTCCCTTAAATACTGTAGCTGTAAAGTGTCAGCGACAAGGAATGTGATATAGTAAACATGACTATATTGTTGCAACTTGCCGACTTTACCACGGTTTTGAGATTGGATAGCCTGTCTGTGTTCCATCATGTTCCATCTCTATCCATGGCATGACGATAATCGGCCCTCAACCTGGGACCTTGGTTGCTTGAACCCACCAGCATCCAACCAGCAGCAGGGGCTTCAATCCAGATTGCTTCTGGATTTCTGTAAAACTGAGGTCATGTCCGATTTGTAGCAGAACTCGGGACTTGCGTTTCACGTAGCCAGGTTTTCTATGAGAGGAGGGAGAAGGGTTGGGCCACAAAAACCCAATTAAGTTGACACAGAACTCTGTGAGAATTTTCGAACTTACCAATCTTTCCCAATTTTTTGTTCAATCTTGGCCCAACCCTGGTGACAAGATGTGACAAGTTTCAGCCACAGGGTCAAAAAAAAAATTATGTTTGCTGCCAGGATCCGTTGGGCTTGTGACTTGGGAATGGAGACTCCTGGAGATAACAGGTGCATAGACTTCAATAGACTTCACCGTGTCTCATACCGTCCGTCTATGGTACCTTTCGGTAATCGAACTTGGAAATCAATCTCCTAAAATGGAGATGTTGATGGGAAAATCATCTATAAACAGGGAATTGTCCATTGTATTCCATTGCCATGTTTGACCTCCGAAAGGTCTATGATTTCAAATTATATCCAATGCTTAGTTTTCAAATATGCTTAGTATGAGCGTTGAATGGCTCAAATTGTTCGGCGAATCGAGTAGAGGAGCTCTTGCCGAGCATCCACCGCACAAGAGATGGCAATCAACCTGCAAAAGGTTTCGTTCATGTAGACATTTGACATTTACAATCATGTTTCCAGTAGATACATGCTCTTGAATCTCCTCGACCCAATCACCAACGAAATTTGTACCTCCAGCAGGATCGTATTATATGCCTATTTAATCCCAGTAACTAGACTCCTATTTGTTCAGCGGTTTCCGCTACAAGGAGACAGCTTTGCCACGGGTGATGTGGTCGGGTCGAGCACCGATCCTTCTCGAGGAGTTTGAGGAAAGTTTTCTGGCACGTGGGGAGCTCAGTACCCGAGGCTGGGAAGATCTTCTCAAAAAACCAGACCTATTGAGTCATGGAAGTTCCATTGAACAAATATTCATGTGTTTTTTCAAACAAAGACTCCTATGTAATGAACCATGAAACTTCTTTTTTTATGCGTCGTGCCAGTTTTTTCAGTTTTAAGCAACAGACAAGTTTCTTTTGTCTTTGCTTCCCACTACGTAAGCATGGGGTACCGTATCACAGTAGCTGAGATTCTGGAACAAGGGTCTCGAGACTTCTTGGGTGTTGGAAACAGAATTTGAATCTTAATCAACGCTGATGTTTGAGGACAGATGTTGGGAACCCCGCAGAAAATCTAATTTTGAGAATTTCAAACATCCTGTCTCAGATGGTTGATGCATATGTTATGCGGAATGAGTGTGTGATGTTCAATTTGGACATTTCGCTGCCTCTGTGGTGAATCAATCTAAAACATACTGCATGCGAGCAATGCTGTTCAGTGCTTAGATGCTCTGCCGAACCTCGCATGATTGGTTTAAGAGAAACAACAACGCGCGGCAGGTGCAGAAAATCGAGTGCATTATCCTTTGCTGAAGGTCGTGCTGAAGGAGAAGAGGCTGTCCCATTGGTCGGCGGCGAGATGTTCATGACCGGTAGTAGTGGGCTGCACTTTGACAGTTGCTCTCATGGTTATGCATCCCTGTGGATGCTGTAAGGTGGGCAAAGGGTTGCACTGTCTACCTTGCTTGAAAACAAAGAAGATGGTGATGAATTCATGCCATGTTGCTGTGCTTTTCATACACGATTTGACATGCACGTGATGTATTGCTTACATATGAGAAAGTACTGTAACCAGAAGCACTGTGGAATGAATTGATTTTATGTTCTAGTGGACCTGGCTGAGCACTTGCCTTTTTAGAATCCCATTAATTCCAATTAAATCCCATGGAAAATCACCATTCAATCGCTGGTGAAATCCCCGGTTTTCACAGCAGTTTCAGCAACTGTCCGAGGCGTTTGGGTGCCTTGAAGGCATTGCCACGGCTGCTGGCATGGCACGCTATACTCTTTGAGGCAGGAGTTGGCTCAGCTGCGAAGTCCCATAAATCACGCGGAATCTATGAGAATCTTCACGAAATATAGAGATTATATGAGATTATCGCAATGATTATTTCTTTGGACATTTGCATATTGTAGAAATGGCCATAAAAAGTATTCCCTATTATATAGATTAGGATAGATTAGGGACAAAACACAGGAATGAACTCATGGCTCCAAACATGGCTGGATTTAATAGATGTGTGAATCTTGGGAAACATGCATTAATTTACGATTTCATTGAATTTCATTCAATTTCATGCCACAACCAGAGATCTTTGTGATTTGTGTTCACATGGGGTTGGGTCAAAACCTATTATTACGTACTTGCTGATTTTGATGTTGAGGAGTCCAGTTGTGTTGTTGTCTTGTTGGCCCCCTCTTTTCTCTAATATATGATATATTTAATTTTATATATAATATATAGATAATTTAATATATATATATGATATATATATATATTTTACATATATATATATGATATATATATATGATATATATATATATATGATATATATAATATATATATATATCATATATATATATATATCATATATATATATATATCATATCGTATATATATATATCATATATACATATATATATCATATATATATATATATATCATATATATATATCATATATATATATATCATATATATATATATATATCATATAATAATAATAGTAATAATAGTAATAATAGTAATAATAGTAATAATAACAATAATAATAATAATAATATATATATATATGTAATATATAGTACATATAATGTATATTATATATTACATATATATATATATATATCATATTAATCATTATATATATATATATTCAATATTATTTATATTACATATATTGTACATATATAATTATTACATATATATTATACAGTATATATGTTCACCCTTATACTGATAGATAATCCACAAATAACCTCCCTTTGCCGCATCGCCAGGCCTTTGATGATTATGGCATCACCCGCAACTCGGGCCTTGCGTGTGAGGTTTTTAGGAGGGTAACAAGCACCGAAATCGCCCAAGTGTAGATGTTTTAATGAGAATTCACATTCATCATCATGTTTGCTTTTTCTCCAAACTCACTTTTGATGGTTCAATCCCCACATTTTGGCAATGATTTCTCCGTTTTTGCTGAGTAACTCTCCAGTGTTGGTTGGTAGTTGAACCGACCACTTTTTGGGTTGGTTTTGACATAGGTTTAGAAATTTAATCCCAATTGAAGTATGAGTTTTCCCATTGTAATTTTATTCTCATTACATCCCCATATATTCCCATGATATTCCCAATTGAAACCCCACATTTTCGATGATTCCCATTGTTTATAGAACGAGCTAACGCCCTGGTGCCGACCCCCTTGAGGGGGGAGGGCACCCCATGTGTAAGACGCATCGGATATGGCCATTCCGTGACCATTTTATCCGCGGTATATCCTGTATCTCCATTCTTGATTTGTATTTCCATTTTTTCTCTACAGAACCCCCATGATAGTTTATTAACAATCAAACATGGTTATCCCCATTTCATTCCCACATTTTCCATTTATTATATGACCAAGCGTCACAGCTGGGCCCGCTGAAACACCTAAGGAGAAGACGCCCGGCAGTTCACCAACCGCCAAGTCATCGAAAGGTGCAGATTTCGTGTCTGAATACGGGTGAAATGGCACCCTAAATGGCAATTTACATGGGAAATTTACATGATAAACCAATGGACTTTTGGCAATTTGGTGTACTCCAATATGACTGAACCATGGGTGGAATGGGGTATTCCATTTTGGGACAGAGCCGAGGCCTCTTTGCCGTATTTTGATTTTTTTTCCACATGATTTGTTTTTTTTTCCTCGGCATTTTTTTGGGTGTGCCAGGAAACATCGTCCCATTCATTGAGGATTCTCATTCTGGGACGGACCACCACACCCCATCACCCCAATTGCTGTTGAATTCTCTGTGTTGCTGCTTACATCCCAATTCACCATAACAACCAGCCATGAAAAATGGCTAGAAACCAGCGACAAGTATATCAAGCATCACCCATTTTGGATCATCCCACTTAGTACGAAGTCCCCATTCAGTGGATTATCCCATTTATAAGTGGCTTGTAACTTACAACCTGACTTACCAACCACTTCCCAAATGGGATCCTAGTAGATTATCCCCTTAAAATAATCCCACGAACACTAACCACCCACTAAATGGGATTATCTTCCAGTAATTCCAGTAAATCTTCCTTTGGCATGGCTCATAATAATATACAGTATTATACAGTACTCACCAACAAATCAAGTACTGTAGTATAAGTTCTTGAATGGGATGATCCTCCAAGGTACAGTAGTTTCTTATATTATTAGTTCATAGTTTATTTTTAAGTTCGTAAATAGGACCATAGTTTATAGATTTATAGTGTGTATAGATATTTATACTTTTTACCATGTAGTTCCTTGTAGTTCTAGTAGTGTGGGTAAAACAGTGTCATAGACCACCCATTTGGAAATGGTAAGCATGCCACCTAAAAGAATGGTGATGACTGGGGGATGGTTTATGGCATTGTTTTACCCACATTAGTTCATAGTGGATCAAACAATGGACCAAATATTGAAACCCTATAAATAATAGGATTTTTACCATCTATCAACTGATAAATAATTGGATAAACCATACTACGTGGATTATAAACCATCTACTGGGGGATTTCTTCCATCCACAGATATGATATATATATATAACTATATATATATTTAATTATATATATATAATGATAACAACAACAATGACAATAACAATAATCATAGGATCAACCATTATAATAGGATATCAACATATATTAAATAGTTTGTAGTTCTAGTAACTAGGTATACATAATCCTCCAAGATCCCTCCGCCAGGCTGCCGGAGCATCGCCAAGGCCAGGCTGCCGAGGTGCTGCGTCGCTTCTGCCAGGCCTTCAACGACGCCTTTCCGTTGGTGGAACGCCGCTGGGACGATGGGAACGGATGGGGGACAGGATCCCAGATGATCCCAGATGGGGATGGGTCAAAACCCTGGTACCGTGCCGTGAACCCCAAGTCATAGCTGGGATTTATGGATGTGAATAACCCACTAAAAATGTATCTATAGGTATTGACCCATACCCAGATGATCCCATGTTTTTTTTTTTCGATTGTTAGAAGGATTCCATCAGATAAATCCCAGGGTTTTCGATGTTTTTGGTTGGTTTTCGCCGGTGAACATATGTCGAAATAGTGATTTTACCAGCCAAAATTGGATTTCACCGGTAGTTGACCATCAACATACGTTGATGGTGGGATTATAATTTAGGGGGGTGATGTGTACAATGATTTGTAGACTGGAGAAGTGGAGATAATGGTTTCTGACGATTTGATGGGGTGGAATCACTGGAAAGCAACCACCAGATGGGTATATATGGGTATATCAATCTTACATGTACAGGTATTATAGTTTAAGCCCAGATAATGTGTCGATATGCCAGATATACCAGGGTGAACTAGGGACTCATCCTCTATTTAGGTATCCTTCCAGAGAAAAAGGCGAGTCCTTAGAGCTGAGTCCTATGAGTTATGACAATTATGACATCAATCACGTCGTGTGTTGATGCTGAAGGAATAGAAGAAGGGAACTAGAAACTTTGCACATTGACAAGGCCTTTTGTAGTGTGACATTTTGTGAACCGGATGGGTCAAAGATATGAGGATTCTAACTCCAGACTTTGCCTGATCTTTCCACACGTGCTGGGTGATCGGGTTATTTCCTACCGGTCGACCAACCCAGGACTATTTGAGTGCGAAGCGAATCCGTTCCTTTTGATGCTCGGCACGTTTTACTAGGATGTTCAGTGCGCAGTGGCAAGAAACCAATGTGGGAGACCTTTTGTCAATCGGCAGGTCATTTGCAAACAGGTTCTGGGTCAAAAGTTTTTTCAGCACTTGCGAAGCACGAGCCCTGATTTAATTTTGAATGATGTGGGCAACCCATGTTTCCAAACCTGCCATGACTGGGGATGATTTATACCATCCATGAAGATGGTGATGACTTGGGGATGGTAAAACTTATTGGGTTTACCATGGGAAACCCCACATTAGCAATGCCAGCCAGGACATAGTGACTCTGAAAACTGGGCATCCTAAAATCTCATGGCTGATCATCATGCTACGAATATGGGGATGGGTCGAAACCAATGAATTTACCGTATTTTGGGTAATAAACATTTGGCTAAACCAGCTATTTTAGGGTACCTAGGGTCCTAGGGTTTTGACTCATGGCCATATAAATTAATACTAATAACATGACAATGTACTGTACTATATCCATTTTTTTGGCGTTATAACATTATTTAGGTAAACTTTGGAGATAGTAAACATATCCCATTAAACATCCCCATCTTGGGTAGTACCAATATCAATTTTGGGTCCATCTCCACCACTTGTTCCTGTTTGGCACGAGGAATGGAGAGGTGAACTTGCCTGGGCCAATGTTGCTTGGCAGCGGCATGGAGATGCCGCCCCGGCTCGAAAGCCTGGTTTGTGGTAGCCTATGATAGTTGCTATAGCTGGACATTTCTTCCCCCCAAATACGGTACATTCATAGGTCTTGACCCATCCCCATGTCTGAACATGTGCTGCATACCCCAAAAATAGCAATGTTGATAGGGATAATGATGATTCAGCATGCTGAAAATATGGCACCCCCCCAAAAAAATGGTACCCCTAGAATTCTGGTACCCTAAACCCTAAACCTTGGAAAATGATGATTGAACCTCAATTTGTTTGGGGTACCTCAAGACTGTGGGATCCTCCCAGCCCCAGGAGCGAAGAGACACCTGTGATCTTCTCGCTGCCATACGTGGCCCAAGCAGGTGAGACTGAGGTGGGGATGGGGACCATCGGTTTTGTTGGCTTTATTCATTTTTTGCACCTGAAGCCATTGAAACTGTTGGAACATCTATGACCAAATAATTGCCAACATGGGTTGGGACAGTTTCTTTTAAGATGATTTGTCGAAACGCGACATGATCCCAAATTTTGGGCCCAATGACTTGAACTTGTTGAATGAATCAAAGCATCTGGATTCCAACCACAAACTCAAGAACGAATGATGAATGATCCTCATTGGATGTTGAAAATCCACCATAATCAATCCACCTCCAATTGTTTACATGTGGTCCGAATCACTGGCGACGCAGTGTGAAGTATGGTCCTGGTCTTAAGGCATACTATAACCATACCATCCAGATATTGTAGTTTTCAAGTATATATTCACCAATATTCACCAATATTTCATGATATTTGTGGCCCAGCTGTGATGGTATGGGGACCCCCAAACGGCAACCCCTTTGGCAGGCGCCATCTTTGTGCACTGTGCAGTTGGCGAACGTCCTTCAGGGCGCTCAAAACGAGCTGGTGGAGGTGGGGGAACACTTTTTCAATACAGGAGGGGGGGAAGGGGTAGGCAGGGATTTGTTATGAATTTGAAGCCTGAAATAAGAGCCTGGGTTCAATAGGTCCCGGAGGCTTTGTTTTTGATTTGCGTGGCTCTTGGAATGAACCGACCAGATCAGGTCCTATGCAGATTTTTCTGGTGGACTTTGAACTTTGAAAGACAACCAATGCTGCATTTTGCCCAGTGGGATGCATGCTGGCATCTTTGTTGTGGCGGTTTCTCATCATTGGTTCCAAGAAATCAGAGAAATCACCTCCCCATTCCTCGGATGATGAACGAGCAATGGAATGGTGATTGTTTTTCGGGAATCATCCCCATAGTTGGCACATTTCAAATATCATCATTGACGCATATTTTCATTGGATATGGATGAATGATGGGATATGGATTCTTAATATTTCTTAATGCATGATTAATGGATGATGAATCGATTTCTGGTGCTTTCCCCAGATTCATGTGGACCCAGCAGGTCCAAGTCCAGCCAGGCCTTGGACTCGTTGGACACCGGCGACGCCGCCAGAGCCGATGGCGCCATCACCGTCTCGGCGGCCACGGCGCCCGAAGCATGCGATGCCTTGCTGGCCTCCCTCGTTGCGCGGCAGAGATGGGATCCCAGTGGAGATGGAAACGATGGGTAACACATGGTAACACCGTAACAGAAAAGGATGAACCAACCTTAAGACACATGGTCATAGATCATATACTGTATTATGTATATATATATATACATTTCATATTTTTGATGATACATGAGATTATGACATATTATGACTATCAATTTGCCAATGAGTTGATTTGTCGATATTTTTCCCGGCTGTGGGAGAAAAAACAGTGCACCGCCTCCAGTGCACCGCCTCGGTCGAAACAGTAGCAACAAATGATTCAATAAGAACTGGGTATCCAACAAATAGTTATATGGTTATTGTTGAAGAATATCCATATGGAGGATAACTAGGATAACCAATATTTGTAAAATGGTTGGTAAAAATAGTTGGTTAAAATAGTTGATTATCTCCAACAAATGCACGCAGTACATCCAACAAATCTCAAAGATGTCCGACTGCCAAAGCAGGACTTGCAGACAGATTTGCTGCCACTGCTTCATGAACACCGGCGTGAAATGCATGGCTTGGACTATGACTTAGTGACCGGGCAGCAGCTGTAAGTCGGAAGGTTGTTGGAAACCTGGAGGCTTAGGTTGAAATGTTGTCGGAGGGCTTGGGGTACACTTGGATTGATCAGGATTGGTCATTGGAAACTATATCTTAAATGTTGGCATCAAAGGGTTGGGTTGAGGCCAGTTTGGGGGCTGGAATCAAGAAACAGGATGAAACTGATACGAAGCATTTCTTCTTGCAATGATGGGTCGCTTAGAGTAGAAATTGGGATCGCAATCCACTTCAGCATCTACAAGTAGGGAGTTGCCTCCCAGTTCTAGAAACTTACGAGGCTTATCTATATAGAATATTATAGAATCACTTCCGTAGAAATCCTCAGGTTCCATTTAGGTTTGGCCCAAAATGCAATTTTATGATAGTTTACTCGGATACTTGTGGTATCTTGTGGTTATTTCAGAGAAACCCAGGGTGAAATCTGGGGGGATGGGATTCATTGGGTAAGGCCAAGATCAACACCTGATTTAACGTAGCTGTATAGAAAGTTACCATTTTTGATAGGTAAATGATCAGAAATCATCTATAAACGGGGCCATTTTCCATATATAGTTTATATAGCTATGTTAAATAACAGGGTAAAAATGATTTCCGAGCCCATCATTCCCCCCATTGCTTGCACCAGGAAAGCCTCGAGGCTGCTTTGGTAAGGCGTTTGCGCGGCGCATCGCGAATTCAGGCGCGGGTCACATGGGTAGCGCAGCAGGTGCATTTCCTGAAATTGGGGATGTTTTTAGAACCAACAATGGGAGATACCAGTCAAATTACTGCATGCTAAATTGCGAGAGAGAAATATATTAATATATATATATATTAAAAACATATATATATATAATTATAATATATATATATATACATATATATATATATACATATATATATACATAATTATATTTATATATATATACATTATAATCAGATATAGCAACTCTTACCGAACCACCAGGTTTTGGTCCTTTCTTTGTTGCCATTCCCACTGGTTGTGTTCGAAACCCATATGCCTTTCACGCATGCATGGCATATTTACCAACACTTTGCAAAATACACCCGAATTTACCTAGGCAAGTAGGGAGGTTTCCTAAGTCATGAGGATATCCATCATCCAAGTCATGGATGACCATTTAGTATTGAAACAACCATGGTGACTTGGGGTACCTGCATGACTTTGGAAATGTTTGTATAGCAATATTTTCATGGCTGGTTATGTTCAGGTGCAATTGCGTCACGTGCGCTTCGGCGGCGAGCTGAAGGTGTGGTTTGGGATGGTTGGACATCAAGATCCATTTTTTTTTATGGGGATATGGGCCATGAGGATGTAAGGATATGTAAGGATGTTTTAATGGATGTAACGTCTCATATAAGCAGTATGGAATGTATAGGTTTGCCAGGACTGGTTCTTACGTGACTGTGGGACCAATGGGGGATGCGCCGAAGAGAATGGCAGTGTTCAGTGGACAAATGAGGATTTCCTGGGAAACTGTGTTCGCTGGGACAAAGTTTGCTTCAGACTCGCTTGGTTCGATCTGACGAGTGGATTCAATTCGGATTCAATGTCATGATATGTTTTTCGGCCCCAAATTTCAGATAAACGCCATATCGTTGAAACGGGTGCTGGTCGTACAATATATTAGTAGCCACAAGGTGAGGGAGGGGCGATGTTTTCCGATGTTTTTCTCCTAAGGGTCGTGAACGGGTCGGTTTCAGTGTTCTGATTTTTACTTACAGTTTTTTTTCCAACATTCTCTAACTGTTCTAAATGTTCTAACTTGGTATCGGGATGTATCAAGACCACTCCACATTCGGCTCCGAATCTCAGATCTAATCCCCTCACCCCTCCAGGACTCGGGACGCCTCGCGGTGCTACGGCAGAAGTTGCCACAAGAAGCCTTGCCTTTTGGAATGGTGGAAGAGACTTGGACCATCTTGGATCCACTTGGGGATGATGGTTGGATTATATGGGTAAATTGGATCCCGTAGGGATGGTCATAATACATATCATACCCGGTTTTTTCTGAAAGTGAGGGATGATTCATTAGTGGGTTTTCCAGATGATTTACCCATCGTATCTAACAACAGTGCGGGATTTTGACCAACATGAGAGACCGAAATCATTGAACGACTGAATGACCTCCAAATTAATTAGATAGTATAGGTTACATTAGGTGACTACAGAATTGTTTAAAATAAAAGGACGTTCAAGACTTGTGGGTCCATTAAAAGGCCATGTTGGAGCCATGCCCGGGAGCCTTTTGAACAATGCTTGGAACGATCCTCGATCAGAGTGACAAGGAATTCCAGTTTGGAAGAGTTGGCATGAAAAAGTAGGGAAAACCCATGTTGTTAATGGATGTTCCCTACTTTTTAATGGAAAACCCATGTCCATCATTTTCCATTAAAAAGTAGGGAACATCCATTAACCCAAGTCTATCTCTAGGGTTGATTTCAGAAGATCCATGGGTTTTTCCAATCCGGCCTTCCGGTGTGTCCATCTATGCCAAAGCCATTGAGAGTTACCCCTCCTTTCATCACTGGCAATTTCCTCCATCAGGCCACCTGCAAAACACTCATTTCATAACCATAAAAAGCCAAGGGTTTTTCAAAGATACCTAACTTATCGTAGCTTCACCATATTTCATCATATTTCCCCGAAGAATTTCGGCAGTCATCCTCCAGAAAACATGGTGGACCCACCAGGAGCTGCGTCGCGAGCTTTCCCGGCACGAAGAGGTGGAAGCCACCCGCGCATTGCGCGCGCTGTTGGAGGACAGTATCCACCTCTGCGCCTCGATAGAGCTGGGAAAATCCCCCCAGAAATGGAGGTTTTTTCGCTGGGAAAATCATCTATAAATGGAGGTTTATGAAGAAGACATGACTTTTAAGTATCAACAAGTATCAGGGGTTGGGGGCAGAAAATGTGGAGTGGTTGAACTGTCAACAATTGTCTCAACAATCTAGATTTTCCCACCATGTTTTTTTTTGTGATTTTTACGCATCCAAAATTTCATAACTCCTTCAAAAGAAAATGGGGATTCGACTATGAACAAGTTGGGATGGAAGTTGGAAACACTTGGGCGGAACCGTGCAACTGGGTATTGCTGGATGAAGGTGATATTGAAGATTCTTGATGCATGACGTGGTAGATTTATATTTAATTCACGTGACTTTTAGCTCTGTGAGTGATCGAGAATGAGCACTGCATTTCCCCAACCGAGCATTCCCGAAGGCTTCAAACGGAGAGCCAAAAGAAAACATATCTCTATTCTTGAAGACCCTAGAACCACATAGAACTACCGGGTCTGGTCATTTATGTTAAGATGAATTGTGTAATCATCCTACGTGTAAAGTATCAACATCACCGGACTTATAGTTTGTTTCCCTAGTCAACTTGGGACACTTGCTGTGGCTCAGGTTTATCTCTGCCCTTTGGGGACAGTGCAGCGGTATCTCGCTTTGTTTTTCAGCCGGTTGATGGTTGATCAGTGACCAGATGTGACCAGGGGTGAGGTCAGTTTTTGACGGATTTGGTCACAGGTTTCCATTGAAAATTCCATTGAAAACAATGGAGGAGCACAAATTTCTGATGTCCACGGGAGGGTGATCGCTGTATCCACATCCGTCCTATCCGTCCTATCCGATCCTATCCGCCCGGCGCGAGGCCCAGAGATCGTTGGCAGAGTTGCTGAGCACTTCGGGAGAAAGTGAGACCAAGGCCTTGGGAGAACATGTTGGGACCTGCTTTGCGAACGAAACATCTAGAGGAAAAGCCCAAGAATTTATAGGACGCATCAGGGTTTCTTGGCTTTTTTTTGTGTTAAAGCAATCCAATCCATTGATTGTTGTTGACTCTCAAGATGTCTTTGACTGACTGGAAAAACGGTTTCCTAGCCGTGCATTAGTTCTGCAACTGTCTTGTTCAGTGGCAATGCCTTGACTGGTTTGACGCTGCACTGGTTTGGATACTGTAACTTGTGGCAAGTGACCCGCATGTTGTATTCCTATAGTCCTATATCAAGACCTGTCCATTTCCACTGGTGCGGAGCAAGCCTGGCGTTCTGTGGACAAAGGTCCATGTCGCCATGTCGGAGACATGTTTTGAGGTGCTGCCATCAGCCCTGAAAGATGCCAAATTGTGCCATTTGCAAGAGCTGCACCTTGACCTCGAAATGGCTAGGCTCAGGACCAACTGGGGCGATATGTGAGCTATTCAAAATACCTCTGGGTGAATACAGGGGGCTTTTTGTTGACCTTATTGGGCATAAATAATACCCAGAATAGATCATGATAGACTATCATTTATTGGATTTTATTGACCCAAAGGACTATCATTGGAGATCCTTAGCTTTCATCTCAGATTTTTGTGATCCAACTCCTGATACATTCCCTGGTGAAACTGAGGTATATGGATCTGGTACGCTCCAATGAAGCGGGAGATCCCCTGGCGGGAGTGGCACTTGCCTACCAGGAGCGGCCAAGTCCTTCATTTGGACAAGCCGGTACATATCAGTGGTCACTACATAATACTATATAATACTATATAATACTATATAATACTATATAATAGTATATCATACTATATAATACTATATAATAGTATATAATAGTATATAATACTATATAATACTACATAATACTACATAATACTATATAATACTATATAATACTATATAATACTATATAATACTACATAATACTACATAATACTATATAATACTACATAATACTATATAATACTATATAATACTATATAATACTATATAATACTATATAATACTATGTAATACTATATAATACTATATAATACTATATAATACTATATAATACTATATAATACTATGTAATACTATATAATACTATATATATAATACTATATAATACTATATATATAATACTATATAATACTATATAATAGTATATATATATACATTATATATTATGTGTATGTTATATATATAGTATCTCCTATGGTGTACCATTATTTATTTATATATCATTATGTTCCATTAATTATGAATCAATTTTATGTAATTATAATTAATGATACTTATATCAATATCCTATTGTATCTCAAGGAGATGTCATGATATGTCAATGATATGTCAATGATATTCCCATGTTTTCTTGGGTCATAGCCATAAACGTTCGCTTCTTGAAGCGTTCGCTGGGGCACAGGAGCCTCTGGATGATGAGTTGTTAGCACAGCTGCGGGTGGCAGCCAAGGTCACTGGCGGACGTGGCGGACGTGGGGAGTTGATTACTGTTCATTCCTCCATGATTTGGGGAATATAAACATACAGTATATATATAAACAACTACCCAACATTGGCTGACTAACGGTTATGATTTGGGTTTACTACACTAATTACTGTAGTGGGGAAACACCCAGGTCCTTTGGTCCAGCCAAGAACAATGGGTATCATGAGTGTATAAACAATGGTCCGGGTGGTTTGAATCATGCTTTGAGACATTCCATCATGCAAATGGGATGATTCCAACCGGCAGATTATTTGGGTTGTGGTGGATTGAAATCGCCAACAACAACGTGGATCTTAGTGTCTAAAGTTGAAGCACGTTTCATCCATTCAATGATTCCAGCATTTCCACAGTTTCTGAATGCTCACTCCATACTCTCTTGCAGTTTGGGATTCAGAGTCAGATCTATGTTCATGATCCCTTCGCCAAGGATTTCAGAAAGTCAACCTTTCACCATGGTTGCTGATCAAGACTGACCAGTACAATACTGACAATACTTTCATCTTTACTACGACCTACTACGACCTACTACGACCAAGCTTGAAACTCTTGAGACCCCAAATTTCGACAGGATTTGAAAGAATGGCTGCCGGTACTCCACGATTTGCTGGCAGAACAGTCTCTTGACCGTCTTGGGCTGCTTGGGATCCTTGGGTTCTTTTGGGCTGTGAGGATCGACTGAGGATCGACTGAGGATCGGATAGTGAATTTCATATCGCCAGTATGGTGTGGAAGACATGGCATCCACAAGCCAGGAATCTGATGAATCTCTGTGGATCAATCCATGTCAATCCCACGGTCCCAAGGGACAGCCCTTCTCCGCTGTACCCAGGCTGGTGGTGGACAGATTTCCCGCAGGCGCTGGGACTGTCGTCAGCCAGGGTTCAATGATTGGTTTCTGGTCTCGAGAAAACTGGGGTTCAAACCTCCTATTGATCGATCCATCCCTCAATCTTGACCTCATCCATAGGTTTTATCCACTTCTTTGATCATCTTTGACCATCTTTGATCGAATGTCCGCCACCTCCAGGTAGTTCGCTGAAGGATTTTCTGGGCTTCGCAGCAGGCCAACAAAAATGGCTTTTTGGGATTTGTTGGGAGAAGAAAAGTGGAGGATTTCTCCATTTCAGCAGCAAGAGATACCAAAAAAAAGGCGGATTTCAATGGATTTCATCAGACATTGATGGGGTTATTGCTCCTAACCCATTCTCTTGGAGGGTTGGGACCCATTGGCTCTGACAACCTAGCCCCAAACCATACACAACTGGCTTCTTCCATGAGACTGGATGCATCTGAGGGTCTGAAAATAGGGCACCCCGAGATCGGCTTGAAAACCACATGAGCTCAGAGTGACCTCACAGTAGATGGCTGGAAAACTACCCTTTGCGACGGGGTAGTGGGCTGATTCCTTGCTGCCAAACAACTATAATTAGAACTGGATGGCAGAAATGAACCATATGTAGTCAGTAATGAGACCATCCATTCTATCTCATCCATGATATCTCACCCATGTTATCTCTCTATATTACTGACTTGGAGGATCATCCCACTTAGTAAGTGAGTAGCAACTGGGTTCGTTCACCAATTTCTAAGTGAGATAATCCACGCATCGGGAACTTGCTCACCAGGGTTCTTAAGCACAAACACGATCCGTGGGATGACCCTCGTATCTACGGATAGCTACTGGATAATCCATTGATCATAAGCCCATAAGCCATCCATGGATGGCAGGTGAAGATCCACCGGAGAACTTCCCTGACGAACTTGAGCTGCGACACGCCTTGAATGTGCACCGGACTCTGGCAGAGCTGGAAGTGTGACGAACGTAGATGGGTTGGATGGGTTGGACATGGGCCCTGGTAGGGTTTCTTGGATTCTGTTGGATCAAGAACTGGAGAGTCTCGTTTTGTTTTGAAGTTTTTTTTGGATGGCTTTAGGTGAAGAGTTCAGATTTGAGTTTCAAAGATCCATGCCTATGCGGGCATCCAAGTTTGAGTGCACATATTCAAAGTTTGATCGTCACGTGCTGTTCCTTTAAGCATCACTGAGAAGGGGAGATAGCTCCATTACTCTGAGCATTTTGCAGTTGAGTTCAAGCTACGAAGTTGCGGGGCCCCAAGACATTCCCAAGCCATGCTTCATTGGAAAAGGATCCACTTCATGAAGTTGATGTTTTTCCGGTTTAGACAGCGCCTGACAAGCGATAGTCATGGATTTGCCTCACAGGCCAGTTTCAGAGTACTTTCGCATCATTTCCAAGACAGCCGTGGGTTTGTTTGCTTTCAATCCGCAAATCCCGGCAGTTTAGAAACGCAATCTGTTGACATGGCAACAGCTCAATGCTTTAGCTGAAACGCCTAAATCGTTTGAAGTCTACGACTGCGCGACCGCGCGACCCGCCTCGTGCAGAAGGCAGTCAAATGTGGTGCATCTCAGCGACCCGTGGAGCTGCTTAAGTACCAGTGGACCAGGGGCTAGAAGTCGGAACTTTCCTAGCGAATATCCCATGTGTTTTTTCTGGGGGGATCTCCTGTTCCCACAGTTTGTGGGTGACTATCCCCTGTTTTTGTTGCTGGATATCCACCTATATATGTTTTTTGTTTCTGCATTTCCCCATTTTGCCCAAAGACTTCTCAAGCGCCATCGTCAGCCTGATGAGTTGGTGGGTGGCCTTCCAACAACCAGTAAATGGAGGACGATTTAGTTTAGGCTGGTGACGACCGCGGATCCCCATGACTTGAGAAGAACCATATCTAGCCACCAGAATTGATGTCCTAGTTGAGGATAATATTAGATAAAGCTTTGTGAGATTTTGTGAGGATTTGTGTCTCCATGTCTTGTTAGCAAAACCCTCAAACCCCAAAAGGAGGATGATCCATATGGCGATTTCCCCCAATCGTGGCCCCTAAAATCATCCAACCTATCATCAATTCACAACATTTCTTTTGGGGGCAATTACCTTCACTCTTGGGAAAAGCCCATAGCGCGTGTATATATATATATATAACTGAGGATATTCCATCATACATTCCAACCTCAAAAACCCAAGAACCACCATATGAGCTCATATGGCCTCTTTCTTGCTACCCTCCTATAAACTAACATAGATGCGGAAAATCCACCATAAAAGTAACGAGTTTTCCCATGGACTTTCCACATCAAGATATGTTATCATCCATTTTATCAGTTATATTCCCCAATATTCCCCATGATATTTCCCATGATTGATGCTGAATATCCCAGTAATACCATTAATATCCCATTGACATCCCTGGTACCCTCTGGTAAACTAACATAACTATAGAAAATCACCATTTTCAATGGGAAAATCCACTATAAATGGTCATTTTCAATAGCTATGTTAAATTACCAGGGGATAATGGAGGTTACCACTTGTACGTCCGAACGCCGTCTCAGCTGTCGACTCAGAAGCCTCAGATCCCACCGTCCCACCTGCGACCAAAAAAGCGTCGCGAACGTCGCGAACGCCATGGCTACCAGGACGCGAACGCTTAAGAGTCATGCTGTGGATGTTCCGGGTGATCATTGCTCAAAGAATGGTGGTTAAATGGTTAAACATGGTTGAACTATTGTTAAACTACTCATGTTAATGGGGATTACGCCAAGCAATTTATGGGGATATAATGGGATATATCTGGCTAGATTGGATGTAAAATGGGTATAAAATGGATAGATCATGATGAATCTGGAAGGCTTTTTGTGGTGAACCAAGCAATAATAACTTTCAATATTCTGGATGGTAGAAAGACACTATAATTTCTTGTCACCGGGGATGGTTTATGGTGTTGGCCGACCGTATGGTAAATGATTTCTTTTTAATATACTGCAATGATGCATACAAAGACATATGGGCATTATCCCAGAATCATCCCAGAATCAGCTTCTTTCAGATTGAAGTATGACAATTCTGAAGTATTGATTCTATCTCCTCATCAAACTGCTTATTTCACTTGCAGGAATTTGCTTGATACAGCCAGATGCATGTTATATCATAATCCATGAAACTGGAAATACATGAAAGACTATGTTTCATTACTCTACGTACTTTTATTATTGCTATTGCCAGATTTTTTTTACCATGCTTGAAGAAACAATCCCATGATTTTCCCAGAAAAAAAACGCACCGTGAACTTCGTCAGGACTGGTCTTACACTGAGCCAGGCAGGGCTGGGAAGGGATACATCGATTGTGGGTTGTTGTTTTTTTACTGCTGAATGTTGTGACTATTGGGAACGTACTATTGCATACAGGTGGTTAGCCATCACTTATCCAAGGGTTGCTTGTTCTTCATCATGTTTGTTGCTTGTTATTGCTTATCATCCTCCATTGATGCGGGCTCACGCCTGGATACAGTCATCTTGCGGAAATCATTTAACCGCTGTGTTTTGCAGCCCAACTTGAGACCATGGTGTCCCACAAGACCCCTGACCAGATATAAACAGGGTGATAAGTGATAACTGCCCAGAAGTGGGCCCTATGTATCACCGGTCCATTTGGGGCACACCATTGGAAGTGGGAATTCAAAACGATGGACCGTTCATACCATTGCCCAACCACACCTGGCCAGGAGGCATTCCTGGTTTTGCCCCAGGCCATGTTGGGAGTTGTCAGTTCCAACCTGGGCATCAGCAGACCACCAAGACTGGTCCCAACCGAGTCTGCACCCAGCAACTCCGACTCCGGCAACCTCGCGCTAACATGTGTATATAGTCTCATGTAGTTGCCGTAATTCAGGTAGTTGTACCCATTCCTCACCACTTTTGTTACTTAAACCCCCATTGTCCCATTGTCGATGTGAATACGTTTCACAGATCGAAAGCCATTCCAGAGCGGAAGTAATTTATTCCACAAAGGCTTTCTATATGGAACCCAACATATAATAAATCATACTGACACTTACCCAATTACTTGCCATTTAGATTCCTCATATGTATCATAAACCGTACGCTTTGATATCCGCTCACGGTGCCATCCGATCATCCGCAGCCCCTAGTTTTTCGGTGAGCAAGGGGTTGGAACCTGAAGAAAATACAGGAAACCACTTTTTTTGCAAATGTTTTCTTTAACCAATTTGGTTTGAAATGCTCAATCTGTACATTTTGGGTTTTCAATTACTGTCAAACTTAAAGATACCAATGTTATTTGCAAGTGACTTCCTTTTTCCCTTTCTATCCTTCAGACATTTTCATCTTTGTCAGGAGCCTTGTTGACAGAAGCTCTGCACCAGAAGAGATTGAAAACTGCATCAGATATTTCCGCGGCAAAAGCTTTGGACCAAAGAGCGGAGAGCAGAACAAGACGTTCGCGATCCTTGCTCTTGTGTACAAAAAAGGCTCTGTCATTGAGTTGTCAATATGTGGGGAGAAGTTACATAGAAATATGGTCGAATAGTGCTAAGGAAAGTAGTCATGAGGTTGCCTACTCTGCCACCTATACTTGCTTCTTATATCGACATCAACTTGACATCAACGTCCGAAGGAAAGCTTGAGATTGTACTTTCCCCAAGATATCCAGCCAAACTGAGACGTCGGAACAAGAACCTGAAACAGGAACCCATCCAAACAACAGCCGCAGCATCCCTTGTGGTTGACTCGCCATGAAGATCACATCAGCGCTCACATTGTGCCTGGGCTTCGCGCTTGTGTTCCTCCTAGGCTCTCCCCGGCAGTGGCCACCACGGCCGGGCCGGTGGCAGTTTGAAGAGTTGGCCTGGCAAAGATTGAGCCTGGAGGGCCTAAAGGGCCCGGAGTTTGAGGATGATGTTTCAAGGTGGGGATGAGTCCAAAACATGGTCAGAAGCCTCTGTTTTTTTTTTTCCCCTCGGGAAGATAAACATCCCATCCATCACTGGTCCATAACCTTTTTGCAGCTGCAGTTCCACTCAGTGGGTACTCGGAAAACCTTGGTTGGGCAATTAGGTCAATAGTTTGACTTGTTGCCATGGGCATATATATATACTACGTGATTCAAAATTACTTTTCTTGAGGAGGTATCAAAGCTCATGAAAGATAAGTTACGGGTGTTTGAACATGATCGCATATGATCGCATTCTCAAATGGTTCTGCACCCTGGTTTGGCAATGAAATCACCATGGTTCTGCACCAGTACAGCAGCAAGGATCCAACAACTTTTACCCATTCTTTGTATGAATAATTTCTGATGATATACCTATCAAAAATGGTGATTTTATGTGATTTTCCATCTGTGTAGGTTTCTTGCAGCCAACGATTCGGACGCGGACACGCTCCGCATGGCCGACGTCTTGGTGGTCTTAGATTTCACGGTCTCGGCTTGGCAGCGACAGCAACAGGCGGAGACTAAGCAACGGAAACTCAATGGCTTCTTTTTTTGGCAGAAAGTAGGGGAAACATTGTGATCCTACCTTTTCTCTTGGGGATAATGTGGGATGATATTCTGCGTCAATGGGACGCTGAGAGGCTCAATCTGCCTTATTTCAGCTTTGAACAGGCAATTAGCATTGTATCAACCATTGAATGTAGAATCCACAATAATTAATTAATCTGCTTGGATGATCTTGGATGTAAATCCACAATTTGGCACTTCAACCCCGTGCAATGTAAAGAATGGCAGCGTGATTCCAATTTTTTCCAAATTTGAACAATGGCAAAGAGTGATGGGATTGAAGCCAGCATTGATTCATGGAAAATTATCTAATCATCAAGATATATTCTTAAATCCATGTACACACAGTATGATATATTAAAATATATATATACACACGTAATATACATATACATATATTTGTATTATACATATTATGTGTCACAGTGGCATTACAAGGCTGACGCTGCGTCCTTCACAGAAAACCTGGGTCCCCACCGAGGAGTTTGCTGCAGCCCTGGTGGGTAATGCCTCGGCGACGAATTCCACCTGGCGCCTGAACTTTGGCTTCGTGCTCCTTAAAGGGAACGTGAGCTATGAGTTGCTGAGCCACGAAGATGGCCCCCTTGGAAGCCCCATGATCCATATCCATGTCTAGCCATATCTATCCATATGGTGTCTGAAGTCACAGGGGATCCCCAGTCGTCACCATGGCTTTCAATATGTTTCAATAATAAGTCATGGTCATCTATGACGACTGGATGATGCAAGGGGTACCCCCATGACAAAACGGAAACCTCCATATCTATCTTCATTCTGGCTGCCGGGCTAGTTCACCGAATCATCAAGCGGCTACGGATTTGAATATGGATGGATTGGTAATTGGCAGTTTAAAGCTTTCCCAGCTGATCAGTTGATCATACCGAAATTCATAAACCATCATAAACCTACCGGTTGGGGTCTTTGAAAGGATCAGTTTTGTGGCGTATGATTTTCCATATCATGCTCCTTCAGATTTTTCCCATTCGAGCAGGTCCAACATATACGAAACCGAAACCTCCATCAGACAGTAATTTGTGAATGATCCAGTATAATTGGATATTCACAGCTAATCACACAAGATTATTCAGGCAATCATGTTTTCTAGAGTTTTTTGATATCACTTGATCTAGTTGCCCACAAAGGACGGGTTCCAAATAGTCAATTCAGCCGGGTTTATATAGAAATCTCCAGCAACGATACCATGTTCATCACGTTTGATCATCCATCCACCAGTTTTGGATCCAGATCAGACCATCTGGTAGCAATGGGAAAGCGATCTATGTTTGTTGATTCCAACAAGCCCTTCAATCATTGGCCGTATAATATATGGGGGTTTCCTAAATTATGACTACCCCACAGTCATCATCAATCATCCATTTGTTCACATGTTCTTTTCATAGGAGTTTCCAGCAAACAAACCATCCAGCTATTGGGGTGTTCCCATGACTATGGAAACCCCCATGTCCATCATCGTCCCTGCTCAGCCATCAAGATCACCAAGGTTGCCGCTGACGGATGACTATTCGATGCTACAGCAACAGCTGCTCCTGGCCTGTGGCTTTTAACAGGTTTTAACATGTTTTTACCATTTCAATCAACTGAGCCCATCGATTTTTTGGCCCATGAAATATATGTGTTTACAGTCACAGTCAGAGATACCGAAGCGTGTTTCTTCGGGTTGCTGAAAACGACTGAAAATCCCACTGTCGTCTCTGTGATTCCCAAGATTTTTTGAGAGTCCCTCAATACATCGACAGCACCTGGTTTTTGCTACTGCGCCCAAGAATGAACCTGAGATCATAGGAACTCATAGGAACTCATTGGACAATATTGGACATACTAGACCATAGAATATCTCAGCCATGCCTGTTGCTATTAGGTTTCTTAGATATATAAGAATGCGGAGCCCTTCCTCACTGCTTTGGTTGCTTTTGTCCCACCAATTATATCCAATTATTGGATGTTTCAGCTGTTTTCCAGCTTGGGAAACTATGATCATAGTATCAATGATCTTACTCCGCCATGCCTCAGCCGTTTCACAACTCCCAGTTCCGAAGCTGAGATTAGTTGTATCCTCACTTGGTTGTTGGTTAATTACTAAACAGATTTGGCCAGTCTGTACCTCGGATTTGTTGTGAAAAACCATTTTAAACCACGGGATTCGCGGCCACTTCCCAACATGTCCCAAACGGATCCCACCGGCCCCATGTGATTTTCAACCTTCCGTCGGCACCTCGCTGGCGGTACCCCAATAGCTAGATGGTTTATAATGGAACATCCTATTGAAATAGATCATTCTGGGGTACCCCCATGGATTGGAAACCTCCAATTCTTCAAGACTATTGTAATTCACCACAATTTACGCAGATTCATTGGTCACAATTCCATTCCAAAAGCTGTCTCCCGAATAAACTATCCACATTTATCAGATAACCCCATATTATGAATTGAGCATCTTATCCCAGCCACAATGGTTTCTTGATGTTTTTTTCACCGCCAAAGGTTGGATCCCAGCTTCACCACCGTCCCCGACCTGCCGCCTGCGCCGGTGCCACTGCGCTTCGCACGACGCACCGCGGAGGCGCTGCGGCTCTGCAGCGAGGAGATCGACCGGCGCGGCCTTTTTCCGCCCGTGAGCACGGCGCTGCTGGTGCTGACGGCTGGGGCGTCGGATGATGCGGAGAATGTGCCAGGACTGGGGAGGGGAGGGATGGAAAACATGGGGAAATCATACTCAAACAACGAGAAATGATGTTATATTAAGTATAGAGTATTGCTGAGATAAAGGATGTTTCGGGTGCAGTTTTTGGTGCTTGTTTGATTGGTTGTGGACATTTGGTTGTGTTTTTGTTGGAGGTCGGAAGTGAAAACGCATGCAGATGATGTTTTGGTTTGCAGTTGGACAATGATCGGAGCAGACTTCTCTGCAGTATGCAATATATCTAGGGCCATCTAGGGCCTAGGATGAATGCCTTGCAAAAGATACCATCATTGATGGGATTCAGTGTCGCTATTGTTTCATGGCTTAGATCCAAACTCAGAGGAAATCACCTTTCATGAAATACCTATAGAAATCACCCCAACAACAGCACCGACCCCAGTTATTTCCGTGTCATCGTCATCACCTTGTCACTTGGAGGATCATCCCACGAATCGTAACTGGTTATTCCATCTTTACAACCCAATTAGATTAACGGGATAGCCACACTGCACAACTATTACATTCAAACCAGTTCAATTAGTGAGATCCCCCCTTTCTCTATTACATGCTGATTTTATGAAATGTTATTCATCCATAGTAACCCATCTTCAGTGCAAACATAAAAAAAAACATATTTTGCTTCTGCGATCCGAAAAAACGCAGGAACCATTGAACGCGCCGCCGAGTTGAAAGTGGCCCAGAAGGCAGTGATCTATGCCATGGCCCTGGACGAGCCCGGAAGCCGCACGCCCTCGCGCACCTTGGAGCTGGAATGGATGGCCACCGACTCATCCAAGGACCATTTGGAGGGTTTTTGGAGGCTACTATAAGTGTGCCAAGAATCATAAACAGGTGTTATTATATACATAATACATCACAATACTATATATATATATAATTATATAATGATATGTATATATATATATACATACGCATTCAATATGTATATATATAATGGAATATATAGACTGATCTTATAGATGATAGCTTAGTCTATGCCCTCATAACATGGTATTTTGCAAATAATCAGGATATAAGTCATATTTGGGCTATTGATTGAAAAAGCACTTGCTAACACGGATGCTAACCAAAAACCGCCCCTAAAATCTAAATAGGACCCCCCCTCGCAAAGACACTATTAGTAGGAAAATCCTGGCTTTGTTTGGAAGACGATTCTATGAGCTTGGAAATGACCATATTTAAATTCCTTTTTGATGTCAGGGGTATAACTGGTGAAAGGTATGGTTGTAATGATTGATAGTCTTGACTTAGCAATAGATACGATTTGATGATGTTTAGCCATACATGGAGAGAAAATCATACTCAGCTATAGATTCAATCTTTGCAGGTGATCTGAACGTGAGCTGGGGGACTATCCCAATTGTTGTTGCTTATATTCCCATCATGCCACCTATGGGGCAACTTCATGGTTCCCGACTCATAATTGTCCGTGTGGTTTGTGAGCATCATGTCAACATAAACATCGTTTTCACCACGGTAAAACTTGACTCTTCAACTTGTTGGCTGAAAAAACAGCATTTTGTAGAATTGGAAAACTGCTTTTTTTGTGACATCATTTCTTCAACTTGGCTTTGCTGAAGCAATTTCTTTTTTTTCCTCGTCTCAGAAGCATTTGCACGCCTTCACTGTTGTCATTATTGTTGTTGTTGGTCTTCTTATTGCTGGTATTGGCTTGGTATATCTTGGTATCATGGTTCTTAATCCCAAATTGAATTTATTGGTTACAACAAAACCATCCGGATTCCCAAAACATCCACCAAAAGCTCCCAGTGCTTCGCCTTAAGAACTCCCCAAAGCACAACTTGGGGGTGCAGTTCCACTAACCTCAACTGCAAGTAGGTGATATATCTCATGAAATCCCGTGAAATCACCATTTTGTTGGTTATATCGATACCCAAAATGGAATCATATAGGTGATATAATGTTTTATTTCATTCATATATATATATACACATGCATGTATATACATATATATATAATATCCCATAACTCCCGAAAGCAACAGGAGTTCAACCTGGTTCTACCCCCGGCCCCCACGACCACTGGCACCGTGACCACCGCGACCCGCACCTCTGCGACCTCTACGGCTACGTCCTCCACGAGGACGACGTCCACAGCGACGTCGAAGACGGTGACAGGGACGACGTCCACGACACAAACGAGACTAAGATGGGATGAAATGGTCATAGTTTGGCATGATTATTGATGACTTTTGATGATTTTAGATGTTTTTCCAAATGATTTTTCATTCTTGGTTTTTGGAAATACAATATTTTTCAACAATTTCATGTTTTTCCAACCTTGGTTGGAGACAGGTCCACAGTGCATTTAGATGTTTATTTGTAGTTGTCTTACATTTGGTTTTGTTTCGTGGCTTTCCATGTTAAGCACTGCCAAGGAGCACAACAATGACAAGTACATCAATGACAAGTACATCATCAACTGCAACCACGTCAACTGCAACAACATCAACCAAGACTTCTTCAACCCAGACCACGATCACGGCAACGACTACATCGTCGACATCCTCATCGGCGACAAAAACAACATCGACATCGTCAACGATAACAGCGACGACGACATCGTCGACATCGTCTTCTGCGACAAAAACAACTTCAACATCTTCAACCATTACGGCAACAACAACATCGTCAACATCTTCATCAGCAACAAGAACAACTTCAACATCATCAACTGCAACTGTAACGACCTCAACATCGTCCACCGCAACCGCAACGTCAACATCGTCGACATCCTCATCGGCAACAGTAACAACATCAACAGCAACAACATCAACGGCAACTACCTCAACAG
Organism: Cladocopium goreaui; assembly: GCA_947184155.2. Classification (NCBI taxonomy): domain Eukaryota; class Dinophyceae; order Suessiales; family Symbiodiniaceae; genus Cladocopium; species Cladocopium goreaui. The sequence continues at coordinate 379,586 of CAMXCT020005323.1, read as the reverse complement.
CGACCTCTGCAACAACTACATCAACAGAAACTACATCCACAACAACCTCATCAACAACGAATGAAACTGAAAATGTAACCTTTACAACCACAACAGCAGCAACAACATATCAAGCAAGCAACGAGAGCAATGAGACGGCAACAATAACTTCTACAACTGTCACAACAACATTTCTAACAGCGACGACGACTGATGACAGCAGGCGATTGTTTGGAGACAGCAACGCTATCGACAGAGAACTGGGTTCGATGATAGATGACAGCAGGCGATTGTTTGGAAGCAATCCTGTCGACATCAGAGATTTGGGTTCATTGTTGGGACGCTTGGATATGGCAAAGGCAGAATTGATTGTACTGTTTGGCTGTTTGCAAGTGACATCAACTGACCAATCAGGCTTAAAATTGTAAGAGCATCTCTGAAAAGCCGCTCAAACTTACAAGTCACAGAGAAGATCTTCCATCGTTTGAAACATTGGCCGTTTGTGATCTATCATTGATTGAAAATGGATTGAAAATGGTTGGTATATATTTTGGTCACATCTTTGGTCCCTTTGTCCCTTCAACACCCATTTTTGACCAGGTTGTTTGACTTGGTCTTCGAAGTTGGGTGAGCTGAAATCCAGCAATATCAAACATGTTTCATGCTTCAATCATATCAAATGTCAAATCCCCCGTTTCGATCTACGTTTCGTTTTTTGTTGTTTTTGCTTGTTTTCTTCCCATATTTTCCTGGGACCATGGTGACCATGGGCCCCTCTAAAGCATGGCCCATGCCTTCGAGGTGTCGAACTGCTCCAGTTCTTCGCTGAGCTTTTCGTTTCCCTGGAGACCACCAGCAGCACTCCATCTGTGCAGGTCCCGAGCGCCGGGGGCCTAGCGGCTGGGAAACTGGGCTGTTGAAGTTGTTCTTTTGGGGTGCCATGATGTGCCATGACATGTTTTTGACATTGCCAAGACATGTTTTCAATGCGAGGTTTAGCCAGGTATCGACATGTTTTCTTTTTTTGGGGGGATCCAGGATTGGCCATGCTCGTGTCAACTCTTGCCCATGCATATGATAAAGGCCTTGACATTGTGTTCACAAAAAAAACACAAGTCCCTCCACGTTTCACTACTATTTGCTGGGGGGCCACTCTACAAATTCCAAGCAACAGTTGGATCTTCATGTTCGTTGCTTCACACCCCCTTGATTCACTATTTAATTTTCATATTATGGCCTTTTCCGATCTTTTCTGCAAATGAGGGGATGCCTTCAAATGGCCAAAGAATCATATGGAACATCTATAGATCATCAACTTTGGGTCTTTTTCTCTTTTCCCCCTAAATTCTCAGCTCCCCCCACATATTTTCCATGATTTTCCGAGGATCGTGGTGGCCATCGTGCTCAGCACCTGCTGTTTCATCGCTGTGTTGATGGGCATCGCCTTCTTCGTTTGGCACTCCATGCGGAGCTCCGGTGCCGTCATGGACGAGTTCCACCCAGTCGAGGTGGTGCCGCCGATGCCGGCGCCGACACCGGCGCCAGCGCCGCAGCCGCCACAGCCACCAAGAGATGCCACGCAGAAAGCCTTGAAGGAGGCGACCGATGTGGATTTTGGTTGGCTTTTTTGGGGGAAATCCCTGAAGGTTGGATGTTGGGTAAAGCCTCATGATGAAAATATCAAATGGTAAATGATTCGAAGAAGAAAATTCGAAGATTTGGAAGTAGGATTTTGGGTTGGGTTTACAACAATGAGAGTGATGATTATAGGATCCAATTATCATGAGTTACACTGGACTGTTGGTCAAATTCTCCTGCCGGCATGACAGGCCATCGACATGCAAGACATCACCAGGCTTCGTAATTTGCTGTCCGAGATTTTATTGAAAGGCTGGCCAGAGAAGAAGTATACCGATCCTGGGATTTAGCTGGGACTGAGCCTCATTTTGGGATGAAATTATCTGTGAACCTATGTCGGGGTGTATCTCTTTGGGATGCTTTGGGTATACAACCCATTCAACAAAACACATGGGAAACCAATGTGGGTGCGTGTTACCCTCTGGTAAACTAATGTATAGTTATAGAACATGGCGCATTTATAGTTGATTTACCTATAGAGGATTTTCCATTTTACTAGTTGGTTTCGAGGAATCATTCCCAATCGGATCCAATCGGCAACTGGGACCACAGGATCTTCGTTCTCTCGTTGACTGGGACATAGTGGAACCATGCTGGGAAAATCCATCATCTGAGGATTTGGTGCTGAAAGCTCTAGAAGTTGTTGCAACTCTGAAGGAGTCCGCAGCAGAGGTTCTGGAACAGGTGGCCATTGGGGGAGTGGTTGGGAACCGGATTTTGGGCGAGGTCTTGAAGCTCATGACGCAGACAAACAGCGTGTGGAAGAGCCTATTTAGTTTGGGAGTCAGCTTAAGAAATTAATGATTTCAATGATTTCTGTTCATGTCCAACTTCGCGATGCGACATCTTTCTAGTCCAGCTGGGGCGTGGGATGACGTCAGTATCAGGGCATCTGGCTTCCTCTCTTGAGAAAAACCTCCCCGGAGATCTTGGTTTAGCATTGCATGTCAGCATTTGTTGAATCATTTTTTGGGCCATTCTGTTCGAAATTGCATTCTGTTGGAAATTACAGATTGGATGAACACACCCCCAAAAGAATCAAAGAAATGCAAGACATATTTTTTTGTTGTCAAATCCTAATATAATATTTCCCATATCCAAGCACATTGCCATTCAATATCCATTGGCAAACGCCAACTCTGGTTGAATTGGGATGTCCCTAAATATGTTCCCCAAAACATATGCATATTTACCCAGGCAACCAACCAAAACCACTGAGGGCAAAAAAATGGTCTCTTGCCATGGGATGACGCTTCTGCCCTGTTGTACTGTATGATCACCGTTGATCACCAAACATTTCCAAAAACAATCATGGTACATCATCCAAATTGATGCACTGATATTTTGCCACATCCCAAAGAAATCCATCCCCCCAAATCCTCATCCACTGAATTCCCTGTGGATTTCAGTGGATTTCACGGATTCCAGGCACTCTCTGAGGGATCCCTTCCCGGCTCAGCCTTGGCCGACGCCCGCTTCGCCGGCGTCGAGCGCGAGCTGCTGAGCCGGGCCGAAGGCCTGAGGCAGCGGAGCGGCGCCGGTGCCACGGCGGGGACGTTGGGATAAGCGCGGAAGCAAGGCTCCCTGGACCAGTTACATCCAAATCATCCAAATCATCCAAAGATGTTGATGGTGATAGTTACTGACAGTGAGTTCTCAAGAAACTTAAATAGTTTGTATATGTTTGTATGCAAATGCTATAATATGCTATACTCATATTATTACTATATATTACTATATTATTTATGTATGCTATATGTTTTGTCCATAAAACAAATGGTATCTAGCTGTAGTTGGTCAGGGAAGCGCACGAAATTGTGGCAAGGATCATCCATGCGGACCTGTAACCAAGATCTGCGTGGCGCAAAGAGCAGTGGCTGAGTGTTGAATACCTGTGATTGGAACCCCCAAATGGATGCACCATGGATATACATATCAGATTTACTGTGATAAGATAATATGTTGATAATATAAATATTATATAACCACCGTTTGAACATAAATACTAGAAATATCACATGTTAAGTAAATACGATATATAGAGTTACTGTGATGAGATAACAAACCATCGCCAAGTATACCAGAAATTGTTGGTACGAACCATCCACACTGGTGAAGGGTTTGGCCACACAGGCCATTCAAGCACCTTCTGCTCGTCAAGCAGGCACTGGCCGGTGTGTGTTTTGGTCTCGATGCTGAGTGCTTGGATGCGCACCCTACTTAATTACTTGGTATGCGACATCTTTGTTTATATAATCACATTGAAGAACTAAAGAACTATGGTGATAACATGTTGGTATAATCCGCTTATATAAATTCATTGAACAACTATGGTTAATAACATGTTAGTATGAATCACTTAATTTAGGTTGATTTTTAGCTGCTGTAGGTCCCAGCTCTTCATGACTTATCAGCCCATTGACCGGAACGATGTCCCATTTTTCAGGTTTTTCACCATGAGGTCAACTCAAGAACCATCCCGAATTCATGGACACCAATTGAGCATGGTTTTGAAACACAAACAGTAACATTTCGGACATTTCGGTGCAGGTTTTTATTGTCTAAAGTGGACTCACCAGGCCCACATGTGCCACCAGTCATGCCAAGGCTCCATTGATGATAGTTGGGTGATGGATGGTCATGGATTGAAATCAGCAACCATTCTCCAATAATTGGTTCTTGTTCAACTTAACTACCAACTTTGCTTCACTTCATCAGCAGCACCTTCCGTCTTGGGTCCATCTTGAGCTCCGCGACTTTGCTCGGCCATGGGTGGCTCAGCAGAGAGCGAGGAGAACGACAGTCTTCATGATGATTTGGATGACTTTCCTCTTCCTGAGGGTGTTGATGACTTAGAGGATCTTGACAACTCTGAGGCTGAAGCGGAGGCTCCTGACGACCCTGACGACCCTGACGACCCTGAAGATCCTGATGCGGATGAGGCCCATGAAGCTAGTGAAGGCTCCGCTCCCAAGAAGGACATTGAGATTCCAGAGCATCCAACACGCACAGGGGTCAAATGTGCCGAGTATTTCGCCCGAGGTTTGCCACGTGAGGGGCTTGAACCCATCTCGGTGATGCCAGGTCGTTCGCACGCGGTCGCGCGGGATATCGTGAAAATCGTGCAGGACTTCAAGGACGGATGTTACAAAGAAAAGACTTTCCCTTTGGTAAACTAACATAGCTATATATTATTGAAAATCCAAATTTCATCGATGATTTACCCATCAAAACACGTGATTTTCCATAGAAAACTGTTAGTTTACCAGAGGGTATGGCATTTTACACCCTCATGCCTCCATAAATGGTGGCTTATGCTTATATATCCCCATGACATATCCCGTTACCGGACCGGTGTCTCAGCCCCAGAGGAGCAGCTCAGAGGAGTCCAGCTGAAAGTGGGTACTTTTCCCAAATTCCGAGAGATGTACCGCAAGTGGGGCGCGTCTGTGCTGGTGGAGAAAGGCAATCGTGAAGAGCCACGAGATGTTTTCCAGTTTGTTTGCGGGATGTGCTGGCAGTACTTCATAGAACTTGAAGACATGGCTTCCAAAGTCGGAGTCGTGTTCCTAGTTTATTTGTTGTTCCACACTCAATATCACAGCCGCTATGCGATACCTGTCACAATTGACCTGCTACAGCAGCTCACAGTCTTGCGGGACCAGTGTGTTGCACAAGAGATCTTTCTGGAACTTCCGGCAGTTCTTCGAGAAATGGCGCAGAAAGACTTGTTTTCAGTGGGACTTCGTGCCACCTGTCGCAGCCTCTGGTTTGACCGGCACGGCCACTTGATCGAACGCCAGGTGAGTAAAGCCAAGAGCGCACAATCCACCTTGGTGACCATCCAAAGGCCACCTGATCTCACAAACTTGCAAAAAAAGGTGGCTGCATCTTGGGTTTGCCCAGTTACGGTGATTTTTTGTTTGGGGCTTAGGGATGGGGCGAATCCACGCCAAGGGGAACATCTGCCAAGACTGTGTCTTTTTCAGTGTTCGTGAAAAACGTGAAAAACCTGTCATCTCCAAGGAATATGAAGAGATGAATGAGAAGGCTGAGGTGATCCCAAAGTCGGATCCCAGCAGCAGTGACCAGGTGAACTTCATCGCGGCTGCCACCCAGCGATATGTGAACTCCGTGGACCCTGGAGAATTGCCAGAAGGCGGTGCTGTTCCCGTGATTGAGATAGATGAGAACGAGAATGCCAAGAAAAAGACACTGGCCAGGTATTTTTCAGGTTTTTGTTTCATGATTGTCTCATATGTTCTTAATTGTCCATCCATTCCATCCCAAATTTGAAGAATGATCTTCCTGCATAATTACGACATTTGTTGTTGGGCCAACGTATGGCTGGGAGGAACAGACGGATCAAATTTGCACGACGGCGGGTGGTCGAGGACCCCGAGGATAATGATGTCGACGAGACTCCGGCCTGCCAAATCATCATGGCGCAGCGGAAAGAGGTGGTAGCTGGCAAGCCGATGGCCGCTGGTCGAATAGAGGTGGAGATGTTATTTCTTTTTGGAACACACATTATATCCCTCTGAAACATAGGAATCCATCATTGGGAAACTTCTTCAAAATCTTCATCACTGAACTAGAATTAGAAGCACCATTAAAACTCAACTCCAATTGGAACTTTGTATCAACACCATTCAAAACCATTGACAAACTCCAGCCATTAAGACACTTATCAATACTTATCAGACTTATCACAACCATTAAAACTATCAAACAACTCATGCCATATTAAAACTCATTTAAACTCAACTCTTATTGTTTCATTATGATCTATTATGGTCTACATTATGATCCATTAAAACTCACCTCCTATTATTTTCCCAAGGCTTTCGCACCATTTCACCGTGCCAAGGACGTTTGGCGCCGGACCTATGCCACGCCGAATCCGCTGGTGCAGCGCCTGGGCCTTGAGGCGGCGGTGAACGGCGGCACGACGAAGCGCCTGCTGGCCACGGTGGAGCAGACCATTGCACAGGCGGAGACCATTGCACAGGCGGAGACCCTGGCTGACGCCGCTGGGTAGATCTTGATGGTCACGGCCTCGCACGCGCACGTGAGCCAAAAAACGCGTGCGCAGGTGAGGCCCAGACCGATCTGGATTATATCAGCATGGTAACGGTTCGATTCGGTTCGCTTCGGTTCATATTTCCTGTTCATATATATATATAAGATTATGTATCATATAATAATATAATGTTATGTATCATATTATATATATATTATATAGTTTTATACATTTTATATTACATAGAAATTATGTACTTTTATATATATTATATATTATATAAAATATATCATATAAACAATATATAATATATAATATAATATATATATATATTATATATATTATATTATATATATTATATACATCATGCACATTATATATAATATGTACATTGTATATGATATGATATAATATATACATATATAATATATATTATATAATATCATATATATATATATCATATTATACAATATATATATATTATTGTATATTATATATTGTATATATTATTTGTGTATTATATCATATTTATCATATTTATCATATATTGTATTTCCATATTATCATATATTATATTATCATATATTATCATATATTATCATATATTATCATATATTATCATATATTATCATATATTATCATATATTATCATATATTATCATATATTATCATGTATTATCATATATTATCATATATTATCATATATTATCATATATTATCATATATTATCATATATTATCATATATTATCATATATTATATTACACTATATTATATTATATTATATTATATTACATTATATTATAATATGTTATATTATACTATATTATACATATATATATATTAATTTATATTATAATTTATTATATTATATTATGTTATATTATATGATATCTTATTATATATATACACATTTTAGACATCATAATATATATATATATATCGATGTATCAAGATGATTCAAGATTATTGGCGGTTTCCGGAAAAAGCCATGGAATTAGCCATTTGGCAGAAGCTCCAAAGAAATGGATCAGCATGACTTAGTACTGAAAGCCATGGTGACTCGGGGATCCCCCCTTTTCAAGAAACCCCTATATGGCAGGCTTCTTGAAGAGAATGGTATGTTGTTTGGGCTTTGGAGAGTGAAAACCAGACAAAATAGTTAAAATAGTTGTGTTTTTTTTATCCCAACATGGGAACTTCACTGAACCAAAATGGATCATAGATTCCCAGCTGATTCCAGCTGAGGTGGCAGCTAGGTCGCCATTGGAGCACGAGTTGCCCGCGGAAGCCGAAGCTGAATCCGCTCCACCGCTGGCGGAGGCATCAGATGTGAGGCAGAATCTTGATCCATGTGAGCCCCTGTTGGTTGATGATTCGTTGGGGGATGTTGGAGGGGATTATACTAACCAAGTTATTGGGGAATATCACCAATCCATGTTTCTTTTTTTTTCCCGAGAGCGTCTGAGCGCAGGGTTCTTCCAATAGGGGGGGTCTGTATCTCATCTTCTCATCTTCTCACCTTCTCATCTTCACACCTTCTCTCACACCTTCTCATCTTCACATCTTCTTATCTTCACACCTTCTCATCTTCACACCTTCTCATCTTCACATCTGCTCATCTTCACATCTGCTCATCTTCACATCTGCTCATCTGCACATCTTCTCATTCTCATCTTCACACCTTCTCATCTTCACATCTGCTCATCTTCACATCTGCTCATCTTCACATCTGCTCATCTTCACATCTTCTCATCTTCACATCGGCTCATCTTCACATCTTCACACCTTCTCATCTTCATACCTTCTCTCACACCTTCTCATCTTCACACCTTCTCATCTTCACACCTTCTCATCTTCACATCTGCTCATCTTCACATCTGCTCATCTTCACATCTTCTCATTCTCATCTTCACATCTTCTCATCTTCACACCTTCTCATCTTCACATCTGCTCATCTTCACATCTGCTCATCTTCACATCTGCTCATCTTCACATCTTCTCATTCTCATCTTCACACCTTCTCATCTTCACATCTGCTCATCTTCACATCTGCTCATCTTCACATCTGCTCATCTTCACATCTTCTCATCTTCACATCTTCACTTTCTCTCTCTCGCACTCACATCTTCACATACTCACATCTTCTCTCTCTCTCTCTCTCCTCTTTCCTCTCTCCTTTCTCTCTCTCCTTTCTCTCTCCCTTTTCTCTCTCTCGCCTTCTTTATCTTTCTCTCTTTAGGCCGAAGGTGGTGCCGGCGGGGAGTCACGAAACGTCAACCCTTTCGCACGAAATGAAGGTCGATCGTCAAAAACTGAGGAAAAATTGCGATTTTACTTGTGCTGGAGCAACCCTTTCGCACGAAATGAAGGTCGATCGTCAAAAACTGAGGAAAAATTGCGATTTTACTTGTGCCGGAGCAACCCTTTCGCACGAAATGAAGGTCGATCGTCAAAAACTGAGGAAAAATTGCGAGTTTACTTGTCCTGGAGCAACCCTTTCGCACGAAATGAAGGTCGATCGTCAAAAACTGAGGAAAAATTGCGAGTTTACTTGTCCTGGAGCAACCCTTTCGCACGAAATGAAGGTTGATCGTCAAAAACTGTGGAAAAATTGCGATTTTACTTGTGCTGGAGCAATCCCCTCGCACGAAATGAAGGTCGATCGTCAAAAACTGAGGAAAAATTGCGATTTTACTTGTGCCGGAGCAACCCTTTCGCACGAAATGAAGGTCGATCGTCAAAAACTGAAGAAAAATACTTGTCCTGGAGCAACCCTTTCGCACGAAATGAAGGTCGATCGTCAAAAACTGAGGAAAAATTGCGATTTTACTTGTGCTGGAGCAACTCTTCGCACGAAATGAAAGGTCGATCGTCAAAAAACTGAGGAAAAATTGCGATTTTACTTGTGTGTAAAAGCTTCTGTGTGTAAAAGCGTCTGTGTGTAAAAGCGTCTGTGTGTAAAAGCGTCTGTGTGTAAAACGCGTTAATTATCAAAAGCGGTCGTGTGACAAGCGTCTGTGTGACTAAAAGCCTTCTGTGTGTAAAAGTGTTTGTTGTGTCAAACGTCTGTGTGTAAAAGCCTCTGTGTGTAAAAGCGTCTGTGTGTAAAAGCGTCTGTGTGTAAAAGTGTATGTGTGTAAAAGCTTCTGTGTGGAAAAGCGTCTGTGTGTAAAAGCGTCTGTGTGTAAAAGGCTCTGTGTGTAAAAGCGTCTGTGTGTAAAAGCGTCTGTGTGTAAAAGGCTCTGTGTGTAAAAGCGTCTGTGTGTAAAAGTGTCTGTGTGTAAAAGAGCCTATGTGTAACAAGCGTCTGTGTGTAAAAGCGTCTGTGTGTACAAGCGTCTGTGTGTAAAAGCTTCTGTGTGTAAAAGCTTCTGTGGGTAAAAGCGTCTGTGTGTGTAAAAGTCTCTGTGTGTAAAAGTGTTTGTGTGTAAAAGTGTTTGTGTGCAAAATCGTCTGTGTGTAAAAGCGTCTGTGTGTAAAAGTCTCTGTGTGTAAAAGTCTCTGTGTGTAAAAGGCGTCTGTGGGTAAAAGCGTCTGTGTGTAAAAGCGTCTGTGTGTAAAAGCGTCTGTGTGTAAAAGCGTCTGTGTGTAAAAGGCTCTGTGTGTAAAAGCGTCTGTGTGTAAAAGTGTCTGTGTGTAAAAGAGCCTATGTGTAACAAGCGTCTGTGTGTAAAAGCGTCTGTGTGTAAAAGCGTCTGTGTGTAAAAGCGTCTGTGTGTAAAAGCTTCTGTGTGTAAAAGCCCCTGTGTGTAAAAAGCGTCTGTGTGTAAAAGCGTCTGTGTGTAAAAGTGTTTGTGTGTAAAAGCGTCTGTGTGTAAAAGCTTCTGTGTGTAAAAGCGTCTGTGTGTGAAAAAGTCTCTGT
>CAMXCT020005323.1:307500-368982 GCA_947184155.2 Cladocopium goreaui | reverse complement strand
GTGTAAAAGCGTCTGTGTGTAAAAGTGTCTGTGTGTAAAAGCGTCTGTGTGTAAAAGCGCCTGTGTGTAAAAGCTTCTGTGTGTAAAAGCCTCTGTGTGTGAAAGTGCTGTGTGTAAAAAGTTCTGTGTGTAAAAGCTTCTGAGTCTGTGTGTAAAACCGTCTGTGTGTGAAAGCGTCTGTTGTGTAAAAGCGTCTGTGTGTAAAAGCGTCTGTGTGTAAAAGCGTCTGTTGTGTAAAAGCGTCTGTGTGTAAAGCCTCTGTTGTAGAAGCGTCTGTGTGTAAAAGCGTTGTGTGTAAAAGCTTCTGTGTGTAAAAGCGTCTGTGTGTAAAAGCGTCTGTGTGTAAAAGCGTCTGTGTGTAAAAGCGTCTGTGTATGTAAAAGTCTCTGTGTGTAAAAGTGTTTGGGTGTAAAAGTCTCTGTATGCAAAATCGTCTGTGTGTAAAAGCGTCTGTGTGTAAAAGTCTCTGTGTGCAAAAGCGTCTGTCTGTAAAAAGTTCTGTGTATGAAAAACGTTACAAAAATACGATGCAAACTATTGTCTTGTACTAGTCATATATTGTCTTGATACTACTCTTCTCGTCTGCCTATAATACATCTTTAATATATTATCTTGTAATATAGTGTCTCCATACTAACAACAGAAGACTCTGCTCCTCTACGCTCTCGGGCCATCCGTCATCTAGTTTTTTCCTCGGAAGGTCTTGTATCTTTGGAACATACTTGAAATAGGAACTAAAGGTTTAATTCCCAGCTTTGCAGTTGAATGTGGACCAAGGAATGATGTCCAGGAAGAGCACGAAGAAAGCATCGAAAATTTAATGGAAACGACAGAAGAGGAGATTAAGAAAGAATCTGCCTGGGAAGGCATGAACAGAGAAGAGAGACAAGAGGTATTGGATCAATACCAAGATATGGAGATTGGTTCCTCGGATGACGATACCTGATTCAAACGTGCGCATGGTGACGAAAAGGATGCGGCTCCAGGGTCCCCTCAAACGTGGATTTTTTTTTTCGCCTTTGACTTTAATGCCGTGTGACAGCGGTAGAGACAACCAGCTACGCGTGAAGTCCCCACCAATGATTGTGATCATTAATTAAAAACAAAAAACAAACAAAACCAACAAAAAACAACAAATTCAGGGGTGACGACGAGACACACCATGGGACAGTCGAATGCACGGATGCAAAATGACAGATGCCGGATCGAATGCAAATGAATGCATCGTCCCAGGGTGGATACACAGGTGCCGATCTGTGTGTCCACTAAGGACGGAACGGCATACACATTTTCCTCTTTTTCCCCATTGGGGTGACAAAAATAGAATGTAGTTTTTGATACGGCAGGGCACCGGTGGTTAAAGATGCAGTCAGTTTAACAGCAGGGACCCAAAAACTATTTCCAACATCCTTCAGGGCGCCTGATTGCGAGACCCATTCACCAGGGAAGATAGGACACTGGTGGTGACGGGTCCAGTTAACAATACGGTTCCAAGTAAAACTTTGCTGTGAAAGTTTAAACTCAGTTTCAGCATATTCCAAGTTCTGATCAACAAGATAATATTGGCATTTGGCTGATTTTTTTCCCTTAGGTTTGACTGGAAGGGGTACTATGGTTTTTGTATATAATGCAAAGTCTATATATAGTTCCAACATGGCTGTTGGCCTGGATTCCACATTGGACCATTGCAACAACTGTGCCCAGCTGCTCAACCTATTCCAAAAAATTTCACCAAAAGGCCAATTTTCAGGGCAGGCCTGGGGCACATTATGGACAAAGAACGGACCAACGGGGATACGTGTTGTAAAATCGATGATGGCATCAGGTTGAATCTTAATCGGGGAATCCGTGACCTTGGATGCCATGTGCTTAACAAAATTACAATATTCAATCAGGAATTCTTGTTTTTCTGCCGATATGGCATAATGGCTAGAAGCTTTTGCAAACGTGGGATTCCAATCAAGGAGGGCTTGCTTCGCATAAGCGTCTACAGTATTATTTGCCATTGCTTGCCATTTCAAAAAAGGGTCGTCAATACTCTCAACATCAGTATGGGCTTTAGTCTTAGTGGCATCAATTATACATGGGGGACGGCTACGAATTTGAACCCAAACCCTTTCCCACAAATCATGATGATCCTGAATCTTGGGTGTGATATTACAGGAATGACAATCACAAAGATACTTTAACATCGCTAGGGCAGCTTCACAATCAATGTAAAGGTGAACCCGATAGCAACTCAACAAAGCGCCCCATATTGCAAAGACTTCACCGCGATATGCACTATGATCAACACCTGGAACCGGGGAAGCAAAGATCTTTGCGTGATCAGTTTGAAGAGGCTGGCACTTCACTGCAGCACCGGCTGAGATGCAACAAATTTTCAAATCTTGATGGAACGCCGAGCCATCAACAAACACATGCGCAATCTCCAAATCGACCAGGGGAATCACATTCTCCGGCCATTCTAACTGATTTTCCCACAACACTTTTGAAAAAGTCAAATCCAAGGGAACCAAGCCAAGAAGTTTCGTTGCAGCTGATTGTTTTGCTAACCATTTGAAAAGAGGTTTGGCATTGAATCTTTGGATTTCATACTTTTTACAATTAAAAATGCGATGTTCACGATCATCAATACACCACAAAGAGAACATTCGGGGTGAACATTGGGATTGAACTTTGCATACATGTTGCCGGTGCAAGCGGCCCCTGTAAAGTGCGTCACCAACAGTTGTTTTTGGTCGGATGGAAACTTATTCAAGACTTTCATCATCAAGTATTCATCAACAGAACTTATATCAAAATCTTTCCGTGATTGGGCTTTGTGGGCAGCATGTGTAGTCCATAAGACGCGCAGCCAATACTTCAAGAATGTCACTGAACACGCAACCCAATTAAACTGGAATCCAAGAGTATGTTGGAGGAATCCATCTGGCAAAGGTGCCCAACCAATAGCTCTGAAGGTCTTACCCAGACTAACTGCTGGGCCTGGTCCTGCTAGTGAATTAACAATTCGATCAAGAAACCCCACTTTTAAGGAAGGGACATTTCGGAAGAATCTTCTCCAAAACAAGCAGGCACGAATTACCCCCTTTAACTGTGGGTCAACTGGGCATGGGTTGAACATGGTTCCAATCCACGGGCTCGCACTTGCCTGTTTCCTATGCATTGCGGCCAATGTTGCTGTACGGATTGTTTTCCATTCTGCACATGGGATATGCTGCAATTCAGACCCATAGGCCATAGTTCCAAATCCGCAAGAATGGATCATTTTTCGTTTAAATTGCACAGGTATTTTACTTTTCTGGATCCTTTTAAGAACACGTGTGGCTTTTTCAATACGCTTTTTCCCAGCAGTAATTAATTTTCTCCTGTTACAATTAATGTCGCAGCCAAGGTCTACTGCATGGGTCTTATATGGGAAGGTGTGGCCATCTACTTGAATGTTGTTAAGAGAATTTTTCCACGAAAGCTTGGTTGCCCAAACCCAAGACTTTGGGAAAGAAATGGCCATTCGAAGACTGTTAACAATTTTTGAAAGCGTGAATATGGCTGGTTTGATCTGCGATGGGGCATTGGCAATCAGGCCCCAATTGTCTGCATAGCACAAAGGTTGAATGCCCGGGTGCATCGCAAGGAATACTTTGTACGTTAGCAAAGAATACACGGCCATCAAGGAAACGGACAATGCACACCCCTCTGCTATCCCAGTGGTAGCATTGAAGAACTGTGAGCAATTTCCTTGGATATCGAAGGATCGGCGAACATTTTTTAACAGGGACATCAGTCCTGTAATGTACTGATGGGGAATTTTGAGTTTTTCCAACAACATCGCGCTTGGTGTCCATGGGATCATGTTATAACATTTGATGATGTCAATTACCACCCCACACTTATCTTCCCGATTCCAAAAAGCATCTTCAACTACAGTAGCAGTATAAGCCGCCAAAGAATCGGCAGAGATGCCACCTGCAGTGGCAGCAACTTGCGGGGGTAAAATTGAACCAATATGGCGTAACACTTCAAGGCTTCTGAGTCTTGACCACGTCCTATATATTTTAGGCAAAATGGAAATTGGTCGAAAATCTAATGGCGATTTAGGCTCAAACCCCTTAGATAGTACCACTACTCTGGCTTGGGTCCAAAGGTCTGGCCACTTTGCCCCCTTCTCAATCGTAGACAGGATGTCTAACAGAAAATGAAGCAAAGGGCCGTGGACAAGCCGCAACTCGAAAGTGGAGAAGCCATCCGCTCCTCTTGCAGAATTTTTTTTGGCGCCTTTGAGATTTGCAAGCCAGCGATCGGGGGTAAGTGGCTGAAATTCACAAGTTGGACAATCATTAATACATCGTAAGAAGGGATTGAAATCATCCCAATAATTAACAGGTTCGTGACACGGGTCACGTTTCCACAATTTGCTCCACTCAGCGATCAAGCACTGGTGCATTAGTTCAGGATGGGCTGATGTCACAGGCTGTGTAATTTCAAGATCTTTACAATCTTTCAGAGTAACGGGGGACTCTAAAAGAATACCTTGGGGTTGGATTCTGCTGATGGATCTTTTTTGACCTTGAAAGGTTATCGGGTATTCACGGGAAATACCTTGGGTGCTAACCATGGGTAGCCAATTACGGCCTTCCTTGGTCCATTTCACGCGGCGCATCTGATATCTGGCAATTTTGGTGACTGATGTCAAAGGAGGAGCAGGAGCATCACGAACACTTGCAAAAGCTCTGTGGCCACCATCTTGAATATCGTCTGCAATTGATTTGTTATTGGCTGCATTTTTAGAAGCATAATATTTTTGAATCTCAGCGCTGTGAAAAGCATCAAATTCACGTTCAAGTTCCCATATGTACTCCAGGGATGGGAGGCTCAGCGGGACAAATAAGCCCAGATGTTTCCCAATCCATGTGTGGAAACCATTGCAAAATCCATTGGCCTGGAGGATGCAGTTCCATAACTTACGGCATGCTCTAAGCGTTGTCTCTTGTTTGTTTTTAAGAAACGATGAATATTGTTGACTTAGTGCTTTAATTCTTCGCAATTGTTTTGTCCTGTACCTTAAGCTGAAGGTTAGTTGAGACACGATAGGAGTAAATTCCCCGTTTCGAGCAGGTCTTATGACAGGGACATTTTCAAGCCTGAGTTTGAGTGGTGTTTTAACCCAACGTCCAAAATGACCAGGTTGAATATACTGATAGGTTCCTTCAGAACTAATTGCTGAATGTTTTAACGTTGATTCCACTCCATGGGAAAATTTTTGCTGCTGTTTCCATATCCATGTTGTGGATTGCATCCTGGAATTTCGCAGCATTCAATCGACAAAAATTGTCACCATACGCATCAATTTCAGCTTCATTAAATATAAACTTATCCAATGCTTTTGGAAGAACCCATTTCCAACTTGGCGTGCACAAAGTGGAAATTGAGAAACCTGTAACAAGCGCCTTGAATCTTGATCCACATACCCGCTGGAGCAAAGCGATTATTTTCTTGGTCCCCTTCCTTTTCCTTCCATCTTGGTATGGTTTGACCAACAGTTGGATACATCTGTTCCAAAACAGGCTTAGCACTGCTGAGGGAAAAGAAGGTGTCTGGAGTCGCGCTTTACCCCCCAGTGGGTTGAATGTCACGTGCCAGTCCTTGGCATGTGACATGATCATCGACTGGTTCAATACTTTAACGTTTTACATTTTACCATTAGAGAGGGGATTTCTCCTCTCTCTGACTCTCTCTCTCTCTGTGTATATATATATAATTGAATATAATTTATATTATAATTAAATAACAACAATATATATAATTATATATATATATCAAAGAGAGAGAGAGATATATATATATACATTTATCGTTTGCGCATATATATTATATTATATTATATTATATTATGTTATATTATATTATATTATATATATTATATTATATTATATTATATTATATTATGTTATATTATATTATATTATATATATATAATATATATATATATTATATATTATATATATATATTATTATACCATCTGCGTGTATATACATTGCAAACCAGCTCATAGTTTAAGTTCCGCACAGGGTATGACAAGCCACTTTGACACCTCCGATCTTTCCTGCAGCCCAGCGTCTTTCGGCTCGCGACAGCCTGGCTGCGATGCTGCGCGCGCGGCAGGTGGCCACGTGGCAGCTGGCAACGTGGCAGATATCCCAAGTTGCTGCGAAATGTGTCAAGGTAGTAATCCCCACAAAGATAGAAAAGCCATTTATCATTATTCAAGTAGGGTGTTACTTTTGATGTTTTTTCAGGGTTGATATAGCGGGGTAAAACAGTATATCCATGTACAACCAAGGAACATGGGGGCTCAAGGACCCTTAAACTCCCTCTAGGGTTCTTAAAAAAAGGGGGAATCCCCAGTCGTCACCATGGTTGTTTCAAGGCACCAATGAGGAGATGCCCGTAGACAGAGGGATGTGTTTTTAATTAATCATTTTTTGCTCGCAATATACAAGGTTTAGCCCTATGAAGTATAGAAAGTAGATAAATATACTTGTATCTGCTATAAACCCCTTTGATACCCCATGTTTTAAGGTAATAACAAATTGTCTATATCTCTCTATCTCTCTGCATATGCAATGCACATATACACATAGTATATGCCTAGATTCAGAATGAATCGACATATTCTGTGACACTGTGAAGTTGTGAAACATTCGAAACCTTGTGTGCACAGTGTATGCTATTGCAGTTGCATGTATGATGATAAAAACGCATCATGGTGCAGTTGACACTGCCACCATCATCACCATCATCATCATCATCATCCCTATTATCATCGTCATCGTCATAATAATAATCATCATCATTATCATCATCATTTTTGCAACGGATAATAATTGTGGCGAGAAACAACACTGTGGGTAGTTTTTTGGAATTGGCGTTCCATCGTCACATGGACATCACATGTTTCTGGGGAATTTATGGCAACCTCACTAGGCGACCTGACCATAAATGAGGGTTCATACCTGGGTAACAAAATGGGATTAGGAACTTTATTATGTCTAATTTGGTAATTTTGATCCTGTCTCCAGATGTATCCAATTTCATGTTTCAACATGTTCGCTGCAAACCCTAGGTTTATCCTTTGACATGCTCAAATCCCTGCGTAGGGTTTAAGTTTTTTTGTACTGTCCAAAACAACAACCCTAAAACCCCTAACCTAAAGCCCTAAACCCTAAATTGTAAAACCCTAATTCCTGAAAACTTAAAGTCAAAATCACTCCGTATAGCCAGTTTTCATTCATCCATAAGTATATCATAGTCATAGTGTTTGGATGTGTTGTTTGAGTGTGGGCGAACCCGGGGTTTGGATGGAACATGTTTCATTCACCAAAACAGGAAAGAGCATCGTGAAAGATAGGGAAAGAAAGAAAACACTGAGATGCTGTCCGGCGCCGAATTTGTTCACCCAAAAATGGAGGATCCCGCCCCAAAACCCCAAGAAAAAACGCGTTCGAGGCTAAGAGGAGGGTTGCCCCCTGGCGGTGTGCCAGGGCTTGGTTCTTGGGCTGCAGCCAATAATGTTGATGTTGTTTTTGTCAGATTTTGTGGGAATTGTGAGTATATGAGTTTCTTCTTGCCAATAGTCTTCTTTGTTTCAAGCACCATTGCCATTGCCATCGATTACTTATAGCCTCCATTCTGAATTCTATTCGCTTATACTTTTGGTCCAGCTCAGCATTTGTGAGACCCAGCAAAACCATTTTTTCTAAAAGTTTAAAACTTTTATTGTGGTATTGCTAAACTTTGTTTACTAGTGTTGCTATAAACTTTCAGCCATGTTTCTTTTTTAAACCAAGGAACTGGTATTCAAATACACTATCTAATGGTTACTTTATTTCATAGATTTTGATAGCAATTAGATGGGAAATACCAGTTTTTCCATAGTTTTTCATAGTTTTCTAGTACAGTCTTGGTTAAATCTCCAAGTCTTTCCCACCAAGGTGCCGCCCCTGCAGCAGCGAGGCAACCGGCGAGCGGCCCGCGCCGGCGCCCGCGCCGGTGCTGCTGTTCCGTGCCAGGCGGAAGCAGTGCGGATTTCGACAGATTTCCAGAACTAGTGGTTTTTGTTGTGTCACAGATGGGAAAGTCATGGAAAGTTATGAGTGGGTCAAAGGCAAAACACAAACTTAATACTGTATAGAATAGATTCAACACTGGCCCAGAAAGACCACAAAGAAGAACTTGTCATTCCTAGAACATGATCAACTTTTTGGGGTACTCTACCAATTTTGACTCGCCCATACTCAGTGGCAGAAACCTGCAAAGAACAAAGGCCTGAGATACAGATGATGGGCCAAAATTAGTGAGAACTGGGAGGTATTAAGGGCGTGTTATTCTACAACCATCTGAATCATTTGGAGCAACTTTACTTTATGGCTGCCCCAGCTCCAAAAATGTTGCGAGATAGGGGGAAACATCAATCATGATCCAAATTTCCAAATACTTCGCAAAGCTCACTGCAAAGGGATTTCCTATTTTCCATCCCAAAGGTCATTTTGAGGGTCCATTCATACCTTCTATTGGTCAAGTGCTAGTGTTCTCTACATAGTGTTTCACACGGCGATGGCCCTTGGGACCCTGGGACCCTGGGAGGTCCCTGGAGAATGAGAGCCGGAGCGTTGAGAATGCCATTACCTTTGCAACTGTGGGTATCTTGGAAACAATCAAAACATGGCTGACATTGGCTGACGTTCCAGGCCGGCAGCCACTTGGAGTCCCCATGGAACGCCCAAGAAAGCGAGATCTGAGATTTGCCAATGCCATGAATTTATTGTTCTTTTCATGATTTCTCCACTACTGTATCATCATCCATCCATCCATCCATTGATAAAATGGAGTCACCCAAATCATCTATTTACAGATGGGATTTTCCATCTGTTTTCCCTATTGGCCAAGGCATGAGTGGTGGCATGGGCTTCGCCTTTTTAGGACGGCGATGCTTTGGATCCGATCGCTGAGATGACCGTATGTTCCATGGTTATATCACCATTTCCCATGATATTCCCATGGAATATTTGTGATATATTATAGTGAATGGATGATAGTGTGATAATTAGGTTCCCATTTATTCACGGTTGGGTAGTGTGAATATATGATATGAATGAATCATCGTCGTCCCAAGAGGCACCTCTCCACTTCTCCAGGACTGGCGCCCTTAACCTCGCCCAATTTGTTCATGATAGGCTCGGCGGCCGCCCCGGGATCTATGCTATGTTTTTCCACCAAAAAAACGACCATTTGATGCCGGAACATGATGATCAAGATCTAGGAGTGGCCAATTTTTTCAGACAAATCCATTTGACATGCTTACCCTCCCCCCAAAAAATGATGGTAAATGGATGGTTTGGTGCTGTACAAGTTCAAAAAAAATCTCGCGCGGCATTGCTGAGTGTTGGGCTTGGTCACTTGATCTCGCGATCCTTTTTCTGTCAACTTCGTCATGCAAAGAGTGACTATGTGCAGGACACCAGCTCGGGGTTCCAGTATAGTATTATATATATATATTATATTCATTAGGTATACGCAAGAGTATATGTACGTGTATGCGTTGCAGCAACATTGCTATGTCAGGTTTGCTCTTGGCAATCTTTCAGGTGCAGTTTGGAGCCCTCGGCTGCAGCCCTGGTGAGTTTCCAATGTTTAAATGATGGATGATGATGAACCATCAAAATTTTGATGCAAGCATGGAATATTGGGATTTAACCTGCAAAAATGATCAAACACGGAACTTGACCCATCGATTCAATCGATGCATGGAATTACTCGAATTGTATCATTTCAAGCTTTGTCCAGGCACATCCTTGAAGAAGTTGACAAAGACCATCTGGGTGAACGAGTTGACCAGCCTTCTGAGTTTTTGAAAACACCCAAAATGGGCGTTTTCAACCCATGTCTTACTATGAAAACATCTATTTACTGCTCAATTCGCGAATTCTGCATCCGTCCAATGTCAATTCTTGCTTGCTTTCCATGAAAAATCATGAACATCCATTGATCTGAGGATATAGCTTGATCACGCGACAACTCTACATGCAGCGAAGACGCTGGGTCATGGAGTTGTACCGAGATGAGGTGGGACCAACGGTTGGTTGGTTATGTGGGATTCCATGGAAAATGGGGATACCCATCAAATGGCCAACCGTTGGTGGGGAGAATGATGGTAAACCATGGTAAACCATGGAAATTTGGGGTACCTACTGCAATAATCTGCAATAGACATGCCCGAAGATTGGTTTGAAGCCACACAAAATGAGGATGACACAATGATACATGATGGTTGGTTGGTGGTTGATGCGGATGATACCACCCGGTGAAATGGGATTGGTATGATCGATAATATGAATACCTTTTAATCAAGCAGTATAATGGATAGGGGAATTTATGATGGCTCAAGGTAAGCCAAGCTATGGTACATGTAACCCGACTCATGCAGGGAATATTATATACTGTAAATTCAGTTAAATTTATATATACAGTATATATGGTGGTAGGGGGCATGATTAGTAGGGGTTTTAATATGGGTTTATCATGTTCTATCTATGTGCCGGCATTCTACTGTTCTTCTCTGGGTGTCAGTCAACATTGGGTTTCCCCAAAAAGTGGTTGGCTTGTTCTACCCATGACCAAACTCAGAGAGTCTCAGGGTCTGAATGTGTGACCCAGGTGGATCTTTGTAACCGCATTGTTTAAGTCTAATCAATACCTGCTGCACCAATTTCTAAGTGCCATGGTTCAACACCAACCAAGACGAGGTTTCAGCAGTTGGTCGCAAGATGATCTGGTGAATCCACCATTTACAGATGGTTTTCCCAGCTATAAACCTCCATTTAGTTCGGGGATTTCAGTTGCCATTTTGATTTCAGGTAAGTGAAACAGCTATCACCAACCACATCTCACCAGCGCAGGACAAGCATTTGGTGGTAACTTGGCTTTTTCAGCTGTAAACCATAGGCCCAAAAGCGGTGTTCGTCATGAGGGAAAACCAATGCCACAACCCTGAAATGGAGTTTATGAACTTAGGTATGCCCCTGATCTGAAACGCCCCCCTGCATCCTGATGACCCTAATGATTGGCACTTTCTCGCCCATCTCATCCGAGGGTTGAGTGAACTTTCCTGGGGCGATAAATAGGCGAGCTGAAGAGGCTTTCAAAGGGGACGCATTTGGAAACATGTGGATGATTGATCAGTTGCACCCCAAATCAAACAGGTCTTGTGCAAACCACTTGGGGCTACAGTTCCAGTTATAAAATGTTATAATACATATATATATATATTATAACCATACACCATAGTTATAGGATGTAACTTCTTGGGGTTTCCAACTTATGCAGGTGAACTCGCCATGGGTTTATCCATAACCACAACGCCTCGCAGCTGAATCTGTTACTCAACTTCTGGGCCACACGTGCCTTTCGGTGGTGCGAGACTGCTCCACATGGAAAGCCCCTCATATCAGGCGCGTCCGATGGCCATGCTGGGCCTTCGCTGTTGGGAGATGTTTGGCCAAAATTAGGTCATCAGCTGCCCAAGTTTCCGGGAATCCTCGACTGAACTAGTCGGTATTAGCCAACAGACATAGAGGATCATCGATCCAAGGAGGGGATCTTGGTGGCATGGCCAGTACTGAAAATGGTGCTTCACTAACAATCAAGATATGCAGGGTCAGACATGGGGTACCAATGGACAGACAGACTTGGTTGCTCTTAGCAATTCATCCAAATTTTGGGGGTGTCAATGATAACTTGACCTTTTGACCAAAACAGCTCCATTCGCAAAAAATCCCCTTTTTCAATGGTCAAATCCAATTATATAGTATCATGAGTTCCGTACCATCTATGGATAAATAATTGTGAGATCCCAGGATTCACATATAATTACTTTGATTTGATAATGATTTTATTGTAGATATAGATGAATTCCAAACTATTTAGAATCATTAAGTCATTGCAAATTCATAATGTATGTATATACATATACATATCAAGATCCTATATGAACAAACAGTAAATCACATCGCTGAAGATCAGATTTGCCGTGTCAGGATGTTCCCAGCTTCCCCAGCGACTCCCAGCCCAGTGAAGGTGGGAAACTCTGGGAAGGTGCCTGGTGGTGGACTTAGCCAACTATTCTAACTGGATATATATATATATTATACACATGAAACCCCATGCACTGTTGTGTATATACTCTAAGTATATATTAGGTATACATCTGATATTCTCCGTGTATATATATATAGATGTATACACATATTTTTATACTATTTCGTTGTACATTCAACTGCTATTGCCCACCATTCCTTGGATATCTTCCCCACGGCTCCGCCAGGACCCCGCCCTCTCTGTACCACCGAGCGATTGGTGGGTTTGACAGCATTGGCTCTCTGCCTCTGCGCAGGCGTAGGCGTGGGCGGTTTGGGGACGAAGGGTTGCACTTGGTACATGCCAGGGATCGTAGGTACATGCCAGGGATATACAATTACTATTACTATTAATGATATGTGCAACAGATATAGACATAGATATAGTTTTAGATTTGGATTAAGATATGATATAGCTGGGGTCTAATATGATTTATTTTACACAATCTTTTAGCCACATGACGTTTCATACTCAAGCCATCCTCAGCGCATGTGGCCACTATTATGATTGTTATTTTCATTATTTTCATCAACACTCTTGAATACACCAGCACCAAGATAGTCATAAATATTGTAGTACTACTCGTGTAGTTACTATCATCACCGGGATTAACAGGATGTTTATCACATTTTATCACTAACTATAGTTAGTTGTCACTTTCTGGTTATTTCATGTTCTTCAGTTCCCAGGATTCCCAGGATTCCCAGGATTCCGAAACCACCTGAGCTGCGAAAAACTCCAGGGCTAATGACCGGGAAGTCACCTTACGGCCTGCAGAAGGCTGGACAACTTCGAGGTTTCAAGGAGCGCTGGGTGAAATTTTTGGTCACCACTGGAGGTCATGCATCCAGTATGGAAAATACCATGAAAATGGATGATTTAGGGGTACCCCCATGGATTGGAAACTCCCATTTGATTCTGGTGGTGAAGCACCAGGTCCTCACCCTCTTTGCCTTCTTCGACAGGACGTGCGAATGCTGAGCACGGACTTTGATAACATCGTCGCTTGGAGAATTTTTTTTGCAACAGAGGATGACAACCTGCTAAGTGCAAAAGACGACATGAAGTTCCCGAACAGTGCTGGTAGAGATCTTTAGTGAAACTCTAACGCCCTGTGTTCAGAGTTGAACATGGGCTGGCAAGATAACTTGAGGTCATGCCAGATGATCCAAAAGACGATGCAGATTGCAACCAGCAGAACCAGATCGTGAGCGACGAAGGGACCTACTGCGGTGCCATGAAAGATGGCCAGCGCGACACTTCGGGACGCTTGGATTTGCTGATGAAAAGTGCAGACACACACTGGACTAACTTTCCATGAGCCAACCTTTCCTTGTTACATTGTGGTGTCGAACATTGGAGATTGATTGGTCTTGCCTTGTTCAAGATGGAAACGAATTACCATGAACATTACGAATTGCCATGAACTTTGGTTGACTGAAAACTGCGCCCCGCATGGCTGACTAAGCCCCACAAGTTGGCGCAAACAAAATTTGGGTTGGTGGTTTCAACCCTCTGTAGAATCACTAGTCAATTGAGAATCATCATCTTAAAATATATCCTAAATTTGGGGCAATGTACAAAAAAAATCTGGGACCACCAACCAGATGACTTTTAGGATTGCTATACCAAGGTCTTGGGCCTGATGCCTATGGAAAAATGTGGTATACCAATGGCAACAGGTTACCTGGCAGGTCGCTCTGTCGTTTTTCCCATGCGTTTCCACCTGTAAACAAAAGTGGGAAGATTCATCTTAGATGGCTGATATATTTTTGGGTTGCTCAACCACCATCCAGTCATGCTTCATCCATGAACTCATACATTCTTGCTGCTTATCGCACTCAGCTGGTCAGAGTTTCAGCTTGAGCAGCCTGGCTTGGTTGTTGCCCTTTAGTCTGACATTCTGTACATCGCCATATCCACTTTTTATGGTTAAATAGTTAAATACCTTTAAAGAAAGTTTGCTGCTTCAATTCCGATATCCTTGTATTGCCATTGCCAATTGTTTGCATCCTTTAAGGTACGTCGGTTCCTGGCGAAAAGGTCAGAGGAGTGGTCGTGGGACGAATTACTACAAGGGCAACGGAGACAGGTGGGGGCGTTGCGCTTGTGTTGCAACACCCAATTTAGCAATGCCAATCCCCCCTGAGAATTGTATTTTTGTTGATGGTGATATTTGGGCTTATACTACTTGGCTCTAATGAGCTAACTGGCGGTTCTGGGGGAGTTAAAACCTACTTTAGGAATTCTATCAACCAAGCAGTTGAAGGGGATGGGGAGGTTTTGGGCACTGCTCTTGATGGACGGTCCATGGTGAGTTGGTCCAATATCCAGGGGAGGTCACTAGAACTAGAACTCCTCTGGAAGTTTGTGGGTCAGCAGTGAAGGATGTCTAATGCATCTACCGGGTCCTAATGCATCTCTGATCAGTCACCTTTCACCTTGGGCAGAAAGCATCAGGATTGTCTAGATTTCTGGAGGGTAAGAGAGCAACGGCTTCCCCAATGTTGGAGCTTAATTAGCATTAGCAAGTATGGGTGGAACTTAATTGTCTGACCGTGGAACTGCAATTGCTGGTGACCTTTAGTGGCAAGCCATCCCGCGAAATCGTGACTCATTCCTTCAGCTCCATCCCAAGACTGCACATATGCAGTGGACATGAGATTTACCACCCTTCCAGTGGCGCGACATCCCAGTAGCCTGACAGGGACCCCCTGTGAGGTACATGGGCGAGTGGAAAAACGACCAGAAGAATGGAGCCGCCAGGGTCGTCTATGGCAACGGTGACAGGTTTGAGGGCAGCTTCAAGGATGGCTACAGGACCGGGGTCGGTACAGTTGCTTGGCACGGCATCCACTCTCCGTTGCCGACTGCTTGGATACCAAAGACTTGGATGATGTTCGTGTCATGGTCGGAACCTCCCATATCCCACTGTCTCCCAATATGGGGATGCATGGGACGTAATATGACGTCCAGTAGGCATCTACTACAGAGATCGTCCAAGTCAAGCAATCAATAAATTTGACTCCAATCATACTGACGATGTTGTCGCTGCTACTTATGTACTGTCTTTATTGCAGTCCATGCAATCCTTTTATATCACAAACAGAGTGTCTTGGAGGATGTGCCGTAACAGGTGCAGAAAGCACATCTCCTAAGCTCATTGTTTGATCAACACTTGCCCTCACCCAAGTCGATCTGTCCGTAGCTGCTCGCCTTCAATCTGTCCGTAGCTGCTTCCCTGAGGTTTGGTACGGCAACGGCGACAAGTACGTTGGGGAGTTTCACCATGGTAAGAAGTGGGGACATGGCACTGATCCTCTCATGAAATATGGCCACGTGAAATGATGGTAGGACTTGTGATATCTAGTGAATGTTTGACCCTAACCAAAGTGCCAGTAATTTTTAGGCAGAAGGGGACACAAAACAAGACCAGAACTCAACTCAAACCACCCAGGGAAGCATACACTTGTAGTGTTTAAATGTGATGATGATGACGACGATGACGACGACGATCGTGATCATGTCGTGTTCAGCTGACTTCCGGCACGGTCAAATGTAGGGTTTGCAGCGAATGTGTTCACTGTAATATCCCCAATTTCCATGTGAACACAAAGGCTGCCTTGGCGGTGCTACCCAAACTCCCCTACACTTTTCCAATTCTTCACAGTTTTTGCCCGGCCCATGTTTTGCGAATCGTTGTCCGAGGACTCCTTCAAGCTAAGGAAGTGAACTTGGCTGAAAAGAAACATGGCCACCGAATGAGTGCCATTGTTTTCAGAAAAAAACGGTAGTTATGGATCTCAATTCCCATAAAATATGGTGTTGCCTGTTTTGACCATTCCCAAAAGCGAAAAAAGTTGAACAGAAAAGGTAAGTGAGAAAGAATGGGCCCTTGGAAACCCTGGTTGGAACCGAGTTAGATGGGCACCTAATGATTGGGGCGTTAAAGCCATCATTTGTAAGTGTCGTCAGGACCCATCATGGAATAATATGTTGGTTTTTTGAAACCGCACTTAAAGAGAAGCAGAATCAGGCTTCATCCCATTTTTTGTACCTAAGTGAGACAAATTGAACGAACATGCTCTGTTGAATCACCTCTCAAGGCCGTTGTTTTCAGCCAGATCTTTGATCTGCGATCCAACTGCGATGTGCACAAAGTTGCGCGTCATGTAGCGTGGATCCTGGTCCTAAATTCCAGGGATCAGAACAAGGGATAGCAGCTGAACTCCTGGAGAGTCATCAAGAATTTTCTGATGACTTCACCTTTTGTTCAGAGGGGTAGAAGACTCATTTGCGTACTTAACGCAACCTTATCAATGCTAATATGTTCACGGCAGCCATTCCCTTATTTTGATTCACTCGAAATGAGCGAAATGACACTGAACTTCGATTGTCGGGATATCCGTTGAGCTTCGATGCGCCCGCGCAAAAAGATATGTACTGCTTGGGTTTCCATTGAGACGATCCCTGAAGATAGTGAATGCTTTGCAGGATGGTGGTTTCACCATAGAATCAGCCACTAGATCGACTGTTAGCAATACACCTGGGCTTTGAATTTGTAGCCATATGGGGGGTTCCATACATGGGATCCCCAATAGCTGGATGGTTTACAATGGGCAATCCCAATCTAGGACATCACCATATATAAAGCCTAAACTTTTTGCAGGAACAAACCACCAAGGCAATGATTCCGGGGTTGGCGAAAGGGGATAGGTTCACCACCACTTTCTGTTTCCAGGCCTTTGATGATTTTGATGTGGAAAGACATCACTATGCAAACAGTTTCTGTGGAGAGAAAACAAAAATCACTTTTGATCGTCAGGGACAAACATGTGACGTGGTTTTTCAGATCATTTGTGCCCCAGGATGCGTGGTCTATGCCTTGCTAAGGGAAGGGTAGATGAGAAGATGAAAACAATGGGCCATCCACCACGAAAACATAGATATTTCGATGCATTCCCTCTATAAATTGTGTTCCGCAATCAAACTCCATTCTTAATTGCCCAGGGTAGGTGAAGGTTGCCATACCCACACCTATCATTAAAGAAACACCCATCAGTGTTGTTGGTATTGACTGCTTATTGTGGCTCTTCATTTATGATCACTGCCACCTGATGTGTCACTAAGACGGTGGTTTGCGACGCCAACCTGAAACGAGTCTGGACCTTGGGGAATGATGCAGCTACAGGGGATACACCTTCCATGCAAGCACCTTGGACCCTTTCAGCTGGGTGGGATCCATCGGACATATCGGATGTTGCTGGGTAAGACCTGTTCATTTCTTGTGAATTTTCGACATAGATGGAAAAGTCGACGATCTAAAAGCTCACGACGGTCAACTCCGCAAACAAAGTCATGGAAAGTCACTGACCTCATGAAACCATGGCCGTTGATGGAAAACCAATGTCGGCATGCTCCATTTTCTGCACCCATCTCTGAATCCAGGCCCCATCCCACCGAGGATATAGCGGAGAAGGGCAAAAGTCTCTTGGCGCTGTCTGCGAAGATAATCCCTTCCCCCGGTCGTCTCAAACACAACCGCTGAGCCATTAAAAACAAACAAACATACATTGGTTGATTGATTAGCAATGGTAAATAGTTGTGATTAATATGATGATTAATGGTGATTAATTGTTAATATGCACTGGTTGATTGGCTAATTTGTTGGGACTTATACTACATAATTATTTATTGGGGATTGCGATGACCCATAGTAGGGAAACCGTTTTCAACCAACTAGTATTTCATGCGATGGGATAGGGGTATTTTTAATGGCTCATGGGCTGAATCCCTGGTTAACCATCATATCCCTATCATCCATACCTTAGTCATAATTGAGTGATAGGTTTAGCACTGGACTCAGTCACTGGACTCATTTCAGCCTTGATTGCCGACTCCCGACCACATGTTTGACCTTGAAGACTCAAACCTATTTTTCTGGACCCGCACACACAACTAGTCTCATATCACTTTGGGACATTGAGAACTAAGCACAGAACCTTTGAAGAACATCTTCTCAAATTGTATCAATGTTCATCTCCATTTTCTCCATTTGTTTCTTGGGTGAATTTTAGAATCCATGTTAATGTACATCCATGTTCATCATTTTTTAAATAATTATTGTTACATCTTTTTACTGGTTACTGGTGCTTAATTAGTAATGGGGGAGTGGGATGATTGTGAACATATTTTTGGATTGGACCATTCCGCCATTCCCTACGTTCAGCACCAGGAAGTTAATACTTAACCATCATCCATCAACCATCATCCATCAGATCATCACAATTTATATCATCTATAAAGTACACCTCTACAAGTACCATCCATTGAGATACTGTGAATGGACGAAATCCTGCACCATTTGGTAGATGGTTTATCCAATTATAATCCCATTCCCATTGTTTACAGTGTCTCATGGTTACCTAATGGTTACCAACTGGTGCGGGATTTCGCAACCATCCACCGTATCATTTATAATTATATCTCATCTATAAAGTAAACCTATATAAGTACCATCCATCAGGTCATTATAATTTGTATTTATATCATGCACTCGGTTTCCCAGCGGATTTCCTTTCGCCGCTGTCGCCTTGAAAGCCGAGTGTTCTTCTACCTGGACAGAGAAGTGGGTGAGGTGATGGATGCAGAGGCGGAGCCGGTGGAGCCAGTGGAGCCAGTGGAGCACGAATTGATGTCTCGATTGCATCATTTGTATATTCTTTGTAATTATAGTGTGTATATATATATTATTATATATAACATATAAGTGTATATATATATACAGTGTATATATATATAGTTATATTGAGTTGCGCTGAGAATTGTTGAAGACCCTGGTTAGCATTGCAGAAACACTCTTGTCAGCAATGTGCACGAAACACTGTAAAGCGATATGGCCCACCAAAAAAACGAAAACTCATACAATATTTATACTGTATTAATATGTATTCTACAAATTATAACATATATATGTATATATATATATATTATATATTATACACATACATCTGTAGCTATACATGTTGATTTGTATTCTTTTGGGGGGTGCCCAATTTTAGATCCACACCCAGATACAAATCGGAATTCTCACTGTTTCAAGGCCTGAATTCGAGGCCGATCACATTGTCCATACTCTCCATTCCCCAGGCATACCAAAAACTGGATGCTTGTTCCAGTTCCCATCTCCCTTTTACAAACGCATATACTGTACGCCACTATCATCCAGGGTTTAGTCTTGGACCGATTCATGTTGGGCTCCCCCAATAGGGGGTGGCATTTAATATCATTTTGGCTATTTATACATATATATGATTATATATGTAAATACATATACGCATTTCATGACCGTTATACCCGGTTAAACCGAGTTAAACCGAGTTAAACCGAGTTAAACCGAGTTAAACCGAGTTAAACCGAGTTAAACCGAGTTAAACCGAGTTAAACCGAGTTAAACCCAACATTTTGGACGCTTAAACCCACCATTTTGTGAGGGAACGGATGATTCCCATTGAATTTTCACATGTTCCGTGCTCTGGGCGGCACCTCACCTGCTTGGTGCTTCGGAGGGGTTGGATGCCCTGCTGGCCGATTCCAAGGGCATTGAAGAGGAGAAGGCCGGGACGGACAGGTGGATCACTGGAATCCAGTGGCCAGTCGTGCTGATTGGCCCGTGGCATGTTTCACTTGTCTATAAAAAAGGGGTTGCCACATGGATATAATAGTACATGGATTAATATAGTACATGGTCCATAGGTTTGTCAAACTTGGATACCCTGGTAGGGAAATACCTAGCAGAACCAGCTGGTGGAACCCCCTGTTTGACTGCAAGGTGGAGGTGAAACCAGTCACTTGGTTGCAAAATGTCACTATCATCCCCAGTCGGTCACATTTGTTTGTTCGTTGGTCGCAATCGTGTTCAAATTGCTATTTTTGGAGTACACAGCTACAAAAAGTGGTGCCCCCAGGTATTTGTTGATTTACAAACCCCATTAAGTATAGATATATGCACCATAAACCCATAGTATGAATAAGATGTGTTGCTTCCATGAGCTGCAAGACTTACTGGTGCGTAGTAGGAAATGGGGGAATGAGATGATTGTTAATATGTATCATTCCCCCATTCCCTACCAAGCACCAGAAACAAGATCACCAGAAAGTCAGGTGATCGGCGAAACTGAAGAACTTTCCAAGCGCATTGTGCAGTCATTCAGCGAACTCACGCGCACGTAGTTTGGCATGTCGGGCTGGGGGTGGGTTGTGGTGACCTTTCAAAAGTGTCCAGTCTGGTGGATCAACGCCGC
Organism: Cladocopium goreaui; assembly: GCA_947184155.2. Lineage (NCBI taxonomy): Eukaryota > Dinophyceae > Suessiales > Symbiodiniaceae > Cladocopium > Cladocopium goreaui. Next base: position 348,483 of record CAMXCT020005323.1, on the reverse strand, counting down.
TGTGTTCAAGATGTGGGATGGCACGCTTGGAGCTGGTCATTCAGCTGGTCTATCTATTTCGCAAATTCCAACTGGATCTCTACCCCCACACCAGTCATAACTCCAGCTTTAATGGAGGACCCTTATGTCTGGGGTTAATCACATGGGAATGTGGGGGGGATCAACGGCAATATGAGGAACAATATGTGAAGATTTCCGGCAATGCAGTCCCAAAGATATGAGCCTCAACAAGAAATGCATTTCTTTTTCTTTGCAGCAAACAGTATACATCCCGCCATGACCTTGAAAGACTTGGAATGCCAAAGCTGAATTCATACTTTGCTGGTCCTGAGCAGACTACTGTACTAGTACTGTAGTCATTTGAGACCAATGCTAGAAACTCCCGTGGATGCCTGGATGTGCCCTGGTGCCCTGGTGCCACGTATTCACCCATAGCCAAATAACACATGGGTGTGAGTCGAATTTGGGTACTGTACACCCACAATTGTAGTCCCTTCCATTCCCCTTAATATATCTTAATATCAGATACCTCCCTGGAACCCTGGTTTTTAAATGTTTTTGATCTATTCATTTTGGGGGCCACATAGGAGAATTTCGGGGAGGATGGAATCTTTGTCGATACTGGAAACCCAGGAATCTGCAACAGATGGCCGGGAAGGAGTTCTCTGCGAGTGGCAGTTCAAAATTTTGGAAACAGCATTTTCGTGTGGAAATCATCATTTGCCCCAGGTGCTGTGGAATTTTACTTCAAACCAATTCTTGGAATATTGAAATTGCGCAAACGACAAATCACTTCGATGACAAATTAACCCGACTTGGCCGGAGCAACGGTGTGCACTGCCCTCAACGCACGTTCTCCGCAAGATCCGATTGGGTTTTGCCCTGTGCCACAGCAGGATGGTGGATCTCCTATCCAGGCGCATTGGTCGCATTGGGGGGCGCTGAATGGTGCGATCCAAAAAAGCATTTGTTCACAACTGAAAGACCTGAAGACAGATGTTTGGGTCTGGTGCCAAGATTTCCTTCTCTCTCTTTGATTGCGATCCAACTTTCACCCTCCCCAAAATGAGGATTTCGCGTTGCCAGGTTGACTAGACAATATAGCGTTTTTGTAGTCCTTGCGCTCCGGGATGTTTTGCGCCTTCCTCCCACAGTTTCTCCGTCGCCAGCAGCTGGACGTCTTGGAACGTGCGGCAAAGATCACCGGAGTCAGCTTCATGACGATGGGTCTGCTATTCTATGCCTCCTGGTGGCATGGGCATCAGGACCCCCGAGAGTAAGAATTCACAAATTTTGGGAAGCCCCAAAAATGAATAGATCCCATTGATCCAATACCAAACCAGAGGTTTGTGGGGTTTGTGCACCCCAAGAAAAGTAGGAAGTTGATCAACATGGGTCACAATAAATGGGATGCTTGCCCGGAGTTTGCCCCAGTCATACGTGGGATATATATATACATAATATAATATATATATATACACATAATATATATATAATTATATATATATATGATATGAAGGACGGGGAGTTGAAAGATGGTTTCAGAGGGTTTCAGATCCTAAAAATGATCCCCAACCCCATTGTGAAGTGACCCTGAGCCATATCGACTTTCATGTTTTTCAGAACATACTTTCTGGCTAAATTATAGTGACCTCACTGTGACCTCACTGGAATCATGGTTAGAAGGGGGAATTATCCCAGCCTTATTTTAGGTTGTTGAATTATCATAATTTGCCCAGATACTTTGGTACCTTTTGCTCAACCGGTCCCACATCTCTGTGACCCGCCCAAGGTCATGGGAAATTGGTCGGCTCAGAATGCCATCCACCGTGCAGCGCAGTCCTACACCCCCAGCCCAGCGAGTCATGCCAGCCCAGCCAAAGCGACGTGAGTCAGCTGATTCTTCTGTCCTGAGACAGGGTCATCCAGGATATCCATGGATTTCGGAGAATTGTATAGCTATTTCTGCACAAGTTTGAGTAGAGAAAACACATTCTTGATTGTTTTTTTGATGTTCTGAAAGAATTGACTCAAAGAGAAATCGAGCAAACGGTCCAGTAACAGCACCTCTTGATACTCTTGATCCAAATCATGCAAGACAAGAGCGGGACTTCAATGCTTACCTTGTTTTGAAGCAAGTTGTGCGATCTTGGAAGAACCTGACTCTTGGCCGGAGTTACCCATTGATTTGTGCATAGCAAATTGCTGGATGATTTGTGGCAGTCGAGCAAATGACAACAATATCCCAGTTGCATTGGAGGATTGATTGATTGATTTTGGTGTTGTGATGCTTGGCATGGCAAGAGAACTCAAGGCTATTTCACAACCAGCACATGGTCCCATGGTATACAGATGGATCTCAAGGGAGTTCCCCCACCAAACCGAGCCATGGATTGAGCTGCCGGAAATCCTCCGTTGAAACACCGGTTCCTTACCGTAAAACGAAGCCGTGACGCAGGACAGTGCCAAGCCTTGGCTCGTCAAAAAGGAAGCCATCCAGTAGATCAGTAGATCAGTAGATCCATATTTCGCTGGATTGGAGTCCATGTTTAAATGTTTTTGTCGCTGATTTATATATATTTTCTTTGGCAGTAGATGATGTTACAAAGCCATTTTGGTCATCTCGATCTTACAATACCATCCAATGGATTTATGATTCCCAACATGGATTTCCCAATTTTGAGCCACAGTCCCATCAAAAATCAGGGCTGCTCCAAGCCGTTAGAAGTGAATTACAGCGAGAAGCAGGGAAAAGGGTCAGTGTTCCTCTTTTTCTTAGCCATTTACAGTAACATCATTTACCCTCTGGTAATTCAACATAGCTATTGAACATGACCCATTTATATTTGATTTACCTATTGAAGATGGTGATTTACCATAGCAATGTTAGTTTGCCAAAGATTTAACCACCCTTGTAGTTGCAGTTACAGAATGTTACTCGTACGGCCCACCGAAGCCATTACGGCTCTATTGTGGACTCACCTTGCTACAGCCCCTGGGGGCCCGTGGTTCCGTGGTTGGGTTCCCATGGCGCCTGGGGGTCGTCGTGAGGGCGGTCATGGCGCGTGGGTGAAGAAGGCTCCTGCGGGCGGAGAGAAGAAAGATGAAGAGGTCGATTTCAAGGGCAGAATCTTTGCTGATCATCTGGGATATATCTGGATATATTGGATATATCTGGGTAAATTTCATCACGACCTCACTGCGACCGAACCCTGGAAATCATGTTTCTTTAAGGGGGAATCATCCCCAAATGGCGATTGCGAAGTATTTGGGCCTTAATTCAGGTTAGTGAAATAGTGAAATATTATAATTTACCCAAAAAAAATAATGGGCTATGGGCTGGTGGCTGGTGAAGTAGCTTCTCGGAAAATGGTTGGATGAGAGATGGCTTTGTTTAAAATCCAGGTGAATTTATCATCATTTTCCCTATTAAAATTATTAAATAGCTATGTGGGACATTCTGGGACGTATAGATATGAACCAAATTCCACGGTTGCGCAGCTGCGGTTTCGGCTGTTTTTGATTGTTGAAAAAGCTGGCGAATCCGGCAAGAGATTTTGGGGTATCATTTATATAAATTGGAAACCATTCAATGTCTTTTTGGCAACGGTTGGGAGATAGTGAGCCATGAGGTGATTGGTTTATGTCAAGATATGTCAAGCATTGTCAAACATTGTAAAACATTCAAGGAGGTTGGACTTGGAAACATCAGTGCTAAAAATTCAGAAGAATGTTCTATCCCGCATTCAAGGACAGGTGGCGACCAAGAAACATTCCATGAGATCTGAATCTACCCGAAACAACAAAGGAAACAAAACAAAATCACCCTGACATGATGATATGGGTATTCGTAAACCACCAACCAAATGTGTATATGTGTGCACATAGGTGTTATAGATGATATCTCAATGATATCTCATGGAAGGGATCATCATAGAATTTCTAGGGCGACTAATCATAAAATTGGTATTTCCAAGAAAAATCAGGGTTGAACATGGCCCAACTTGTCAACGCGCGTGTTCACCTAAAGGAAAATGCTACATTGGGGTTTGGGGTGCTCCACATGGACCCAGAAACAGCAGAATCCAATAAGAAAACATCATGTTCTCTATGAGAATTGCGATATCATGAGGATAAACAATGATAAATCCATATTCATATTAACATGATCCCTCATTTCTGGACAACCCATCCAAGTTTGCTGTCATTCACATAATTGTTGGTGAATGTCAACCCCGGAGTCTTAAACCCGCACTATTCACTGGGGCCGTTTGCCCAAAATAGCGTTAAATTCAGAACAACATTGTTAATAGCCCCCTATTGATAAACTGAGGGTTTGCGAATCTTAGGTATTGCTGGTTATTAAGTTAAGTTAAGTTCTATTACTACTATTATATTATTATTATTAGTTATTGTTATTATTACTGTTATTACTATTATTATTACTGTACAATCCCTTTGGTTAAGTTAAGTTATTAATCTTGACATATCTTGGCCATCGCTGGGTAATACCACCAAACTCAGCCTAAGGAGAAGGCAAAGGCAAGTCCGGGCGCTCCAAGGGCGAGCGTGGCTCGCGAAGGGAAGATGATCATGAGGCGGGTGAGTCGGGCAGATTCGGCAAGAAATCTATGGTGGCTTTGAACTGGAGATCGTGATTTATTGGTGATCTACTAAGAATTCATGGAACAATATAGTGGTATAATGGGTCGGTTATATTATGGGATGTAATTGATTTCATCCGGGTAAATGATGTTGCGACCTCACGTCGCGAGCGATGTTCTGGAATGATGGTGAATTTTTGGGGTGATCATCCCCGTGAGGCAAGTGGGGGGGTTGTTTTGATTTCAGCAACCAATGTGATGACATCATCATTGGCTTAAAATGGGATATGAGCAGCCAGGATACTTGCTATGAACAGCATTTTTTTTTCAAGTTGCAGTGGTTGAAATCACCATTCTTATGGGATGCGGTGCGAGAAAATTTGGGAGTTGCTCATTGATGTGGCCGGGGTCTCAAAAAGGGAGAAGCCTGGCACCCGGATGGTACCCTAAAATAGCTGTTATAGCTGGCTGGATGTTGATTCCCCAGGTCACATATTAATGTATAGTAATAATAGGTTTTGACCGATCCCCGCAATATACCAAGAGGATCCACAAGGAGGTTATTGGAACAGAGTGTCTCTCTCCGTGCCGCAAAATCGAGCCAAACCTTTCAGGCGAAAGGCAAAGGAAGAGCCAAAGGTGCAGTTTTTTTTGCTGTGGGGAGTTGCGGAAAGATGGGGACACTCTTCGCTGATAATGCTGATGGGATCTGTCCGCCTGGTGAGGCAAGCATAAGAAGGAGGAAGGAAGAGAGAGTAATTCCGGTGAAGAGGAAACCGAGGACTGCCATGACCAGACTTAAGGCGGCTTAGACAGAAATCGAAGACCTATGGCTGAACATGGTTTGGTCTTCGAAGTGGTCATATCATTTTGGTGCTCAACTCTTCCTCTTTGTTCCAGAATTAACGTTATCCTTATCTAAGAATCCACGCTCTTTTGGTGCCTGGGTTTGCTGAGAAATGATTTGAAAAGGATAGGTGTGGCTTAACATTATCCCTCAAAATGAGATATACTATGGTATACTATACTGTATGGGTCTATTTAATTCACTGGCCCATTTGAGTTATATACTCTAAGCAGCAAATCTGATGGGCTTGCAACCATCCACCTGCCTGGGCTGAAATGGGACTTAATCAGGGTTCCAACCCCATTTACAGAAACTGTGCAACCCCCTATGTTGTAAACTGCTATGACACGTGTGTTCGCCTATACTTTGTTAGGCAGTTTCATTGTGCATCTATTTGCAGTATAGCCATCCCCGAACAGATAGAACAAGTGATTTATTCTTATTTTACTGGAATTTTGCTTTTCTATCGGCATTGCTATGAACATCCACAAAGTCTGCAGATCTTAACGTGGCATGTCTTTGAAAAGGACGGTGGCAATGCGCTGCTGAAGATGTTGAAGGGTAACGCCCAGACCACTAAGAGGTGTGGCACCTGGGATCATCAGTACATATCAGATGTGTCCGATGTTCCCAACATTTTTTGGGGGTGCTGTTTTGATGTGAAGAGTTTTCCCGAAAGGGGAACCAGTTGATTGAAAACTGGCACGTTGATATTTGCCACCCATGTGTTCCATTTTTCATCGTACGAAGTCAGCTACTGTACTGCTGGGATCATCCCCATCATATGTACTAATATATAGTAGTCATAGATAGTCATAGATAGTCATAGATAGTCATAGATAGTCATAGATAGTCATAGATAGTCATAGATAGTCATAGATAGTCATGGATAGTCATAGATAGTCATAGATAGTCATAGATATAGTCGTCATCATCATCATCATCATCATCATCATCATCATCATCATCATCATCATCATCATCATCATCATCATCATCATCATCATATACATCTACATCTACTGATCTGCCACGAATGACATCAATCCTCTAACCAGTGGAACAGCCACCTTCCGGCGCCGAACCAACAGGTTTAGCTACTCGAAGGCCGAGCTCTTGAAAATTGCCACGCTTCCGGCAGCCAATGTCAAGCCTCCCGACTTGGATCCCATCGTGGATAAGGACAACAAGGACCAGCAAGAAAAGGGGCCCAGGGCCATGGCAGTGCCTGGGAGAGCCTCCTGTTTTTCTGGTTGATCACCGTCTTTTCTTCTCGGCAACAAGAATGCCGTGATGGTTCGGTTTCTTTGCATCCATGTCCCGGAAGTCAAAGCTGTATACTGCATAGTAAAAGACCCTTCACCCATATTTTTTTGCACGAAGATGTCATCTAAAGCACTTTAATCCAATACGTCTTGCGGAAACATGATTAAAACTAAAACCCAATAGGGATCATCAAATCTATCTGTAAAAGCCTCATTTAGAACCATATTACAAGCATCATTCCAAAAGATTAAAACCCATTACCCTCTGGTAATCAAACATGGCTGGAAAATTCCCATTTAGTTCGATGATTTTCCCAGCTATAAACATCCCTTTACAGTTTCATGTTCAATTGAAACCCATTCATGTGGGATTCACCCAATGCCATAAACAACTCCCATGACCGGGGATGGTTTATACCTCCCACCCATCAATTTATGGTGATTTGGGTTAGTGATGGTTTCTGCTTTATCGTTGGGTGAATCCCACATTAGATATCATTCAAACATTATTCAAACCATCTAAAACCAAGCATTTTATGGTGATTAGCTATGGTTTTAGGGTTTAGGGTTATGGCGATACTGCGGTTTTATATGGTTCTATTATTATGGTGATTAGCCATGGTTTTATATCTAGTATTTATATGTATCTATATGTATCTATATGTATCTATATGTATTTATTATGGTGATACCATGGTTTATCCTATTTTAGACTATGGTTCTATTGCGTTTTTACCATGGTTTATACTACATTTTTTTGGTAGGGATTCTCCCATCCTCCCATCCAACGCCGCGTCGCCGCAGGACTCGGTGCTGTTGATCCGCATCGCCACCAACCGAGAGAAGGAGGAGCACGAGCCGAACGGCGAAGACCGGCGACGGGCCAACCCCACGCGCCAGGTGCCCCGCCCTTTTTTTTGGGGGGGGTTGGGGAGTGTTTTGTTTTTTTTTGTCCAGAAATGGTGGTATGATTGATAATATATATATATCATAGGTAAATATACACACTGTATATATATATATGGTATGATGATGTATGATACTGTATTATGTGAGAAAGGTAAGTAAGAAGTAATTGGCGAAGTACTTGCAAAGCACTAAAGTGGCTGAGTTTGGAATTTCATGTTCCCACGAATGTGAGAAAACTGATGAATAAACCATCCCCAAGTAATCGTCAACGTAATGATCGCCGATAGTAATGGCTTATATTGGGGGACTATGGGAATTATCACCCAAAAAATCCATGATTATTGAGATATGGGACGGGGATTTTAGCCGAGAAGAATATGGTGGATAAGACATGGGGAATAGGCCGTTTTCATCCATTGTACCCGTACCCAATATTCCATTATTGGGATATAATGGAGGATAAACATGGGATAACAACCTACTAACCGGATGTAATGGGGGATTCTGAATAGCATAATTCAACAATGATGGGGAATTAAACCAATCATTTTATGGGGGTATTGTATTATGGGATACACTGGGGGTATAATAGAAACATCATCATGAATCTAGAAGGTAATGTGGTAAACCCAAGGCCAGAAACCTCAAAACATTGGGAATTTTTGAACTCCCACCAAATTTGGTGAACTGGAGGCTGGTTTATGGTTTGGGGTTTACCACATTATAGCAGTCTCGAAGTTGAGATGCAGAGCAGGCTCAAAGTTCAAATTCAGTTGCTCTAAAATAGAGTGGTATTTTAAATGGTTCTGTATTGTTTTGGGGTACGATACTTACTATAGTTTTCCAAATGTTTGGTACGGCTACTGATGACATTTCGCAACATCTTATGACATGTTGTAAAGTCTTTTACATCTTTGAATATCTTGAAACATCTCATAACAGTATAATATACGTAGGAACAAAATTTGGTTACTGTAATGGTTGTTCAGTGAACTGAACAAAATAAGGTCGCTTAAACATGGTTGACGTATATGTGATGTATACGATCATTCAGATATATCAATCCTATCTGATATACTATTGATAGTCATTTATTAGTGTATATTTGGAATATGAATATGTGACATACCAGTTTTTTTTTACTTTATTCAACCATTAGGTGTGTATATATATATGATGTGTGCATATATCATATATATATATATGATATACATATGATATATATATATTCATCCAGTAAACCCCACCAGGTCCCATGAACTCCCCTTCAGGCTCGCACGGAGGGTGAGGCCCGCGGCGAAGTGGCAGAGGCGGCCGAGGCGGAGAGAGGCTTGGCGATGGATCCCAGGAGAAACTATAACAGTAGAGAACTTAATGTGGATTTGTCCTGGGATTAAAGCATATAGTTTCTGATAAGTACTATATTATTGTACTATTATAACAGTAGAGAACTATAATGGAATACACTGGGATTTTATACTGGATTGATAGTGGATTTGTAGTGGATTATAAGTGGATTGCAAGTGGATGAAAATATTGGACATGGGATTTATGAAGTGGATTTCATGGGATTTAGCCTCTGGTCGTTGAACGTAGGTCCTTTTCCTAGGTGATGGACAAGCCATTTAAAAACGCAGATATCTCTGGAAATCCATCAGAAAAGTAGACCATTCCGTAGCTATGCAACACCCATTATAAATTATAAAAATAGATCATTTTCCTGGGAAAACCATCATTTTGTAGATTTATTTTGGGGATTGATCCTCCTCTAACCATAAAAGTGGATCATTTCCCGAACGGCTTTTCCGCGTATGTTTTGTATGTTGACCCGTTACGGGTAACCATCAGAAATGTCGCTGGTCTTCTCTCCAAAAGCGGATAGATTTTTTTTGCTTTGTTTGTTTATTATGTATAACTGTATAAATATATGAAGATAGAACCAACCAAATCTAGGGACGTGATGGAAAATTGGGATAATTGACGGATATCATGATAAAACCAGCAGAACATGTGGATTTAACCGTTTAACCTTCAGGGCACTGACAATTTAGACTGACCTCATCAAACTGGTCTGACCACACTCCCTACCCAACGGATGATAAACCAAGGACCGGCTGAAGAAGAGGATGATGAAGAAAAGGCCCAGGCCTTCGAGATTCTTGGCTTCGTTCAAACTCTGTGCATCCATTCTACCAATGAGAAAGTGGGAGATCATCCACCAAACCGGGTGAAACATGTGGGAGTTTAGCTGAGGGTTACACATGGAATTGGTGTCTTATAAGTTGGTGGTCGTTCATGAATATCATGAATCCAAATCAATTTCAATACGGACAGCCCCCAGCGATGTGTGTAGTATAATGCCCCCCCTTTTTGTTGCCGGATTTGGCGCCGTCAGTGTCTGCCGATCATCAGTGGAAACGCGGTGAACAACTGCTATCCACAAGTGATGAAGCCTCCAGCTTCGATGGCATATCATGATGATGGAGATGCGGCCAGATTTCCAGAAATGTCTCCCAAAGCAACCAGTCAATCCAGTCAATCTCACCTCACGTTTCAACGTCCCACCTGCCCCACTTGGCTATGGGGCAAACCCAGGAAAACCTGTATCATTCCCTCTCAAATCCATCGGCAAGTTTTGCCTGATCACTTGGGGTCACCCAGCGCTTAGGAAAGCTCCATATACCTCACCTATAAACTCAATTAATATCACTGAAAAAAAACTATCATGAGGCAGTTATATAATCCCCCGGGAATCAACTGCAGCTTTCTATCACAACTATATAGCATACCTATGTTTTGTCCAACACTTTTGCAGCCAAATCAGCCCATCATCCGCACAGCAGCTCACTGGGAATTCCACATACTCGTATATGGTAGGCCTGGTAGGCCTTAGCCCTGCAAAATAGGCCTTATGGTGGTATACATACCTCCAATCATTTTCAGTTCCAAAAAAATACATAGCACTTATAATAAAAGTCCTTAATATAATGGTATCTCCAATAAATCGCTTCCAAAACTTCATTTTGCCAAACATGACCATCCTAGTCCTTTTATAACTAGGCCTCGCAAAAATGGTGTACCTCCAATTTTGGCCTAGCCCTGAAAAATAGGCCTCACAAAAATGGTAGGTACATCCCATAGTTTACGCTGTTCCCAACTTAGGAAGTGGTTGGTCCGCAACATGCCCAAGTTGGAGGCCGCCAAGGCCGATCTCACGGCCAAGGCGGCTGCGGCCTCGGCCGGCACAGGGGCCTCAGCGTCCACAGGGTCTTCGATGACGGCGGCGGCGCCCAAGTGGCCCCCCACGGCGTCAGCCATGGCGGCCGCCATGGCGGCAGCCGGGAAGAGTGGCAGCGCCAGTACCTACATGTCCATGTTGCAGCGCCTTGGAATATGGATGATTGGAGATGGAAGGAGATGGGCTGCTATTTGATATTCTCAGATATTCTGTACATGTATGATACATATATATATATATACATATAATTAAGAATACATTTGATGGAATGTACATCTATAGACATGTAATGATATGTATATTATGTATAGGGGTTTGACTGGGAGCCTAATCAATGGGGGATAAATGAAAGATGAAGAAAGAAGGGAGGTTTTGGAAGTGTAGACTATTTTTGGGTGTCAGGAGAGTAGTTGGAGTGGTCCCAAACAGATGCAAAATGGCTGTTCCATGCTGTTCCTTTTTTTGATCTTGGTGACTTGAACGTCACTGTTTGTAGATGTTTACAGAACATTTGGGATTTCCAACTCACATGCCCTTAGCAAAAAAAGCTCTCCCCTCAGGTTCCAACGTCATCACTGTCCTGAAATTAGCTAGAAGAATACTTCTCAAATCGTCAAATCGATTTGTCCATGAAGCTGAGGAGTTGAATTTGGAGGATCATCCCACTCAGATCCACTTAGTAAGTGGTTAGTAACTGGGTATCACCCATTCCGAAAAGCACTCGCTGATGCTGCTACCCAAGGCAACAGGCTGGTGCGGGTGCTGCAGCCAGCGGTATGTCTCCGGCGCATGCCATGCAAGCCGCAGCATATATGTAACGCCTCTTCAAGCGTGGGGAATGGTTGATCAATGGCTAAATGTTTATGCATAAATGGACCATTTGCGCCATAAACCGAGGATGCTTGATACCAAAAAATAGAACTTGTTGCAAGGGTTGCCTAAATTTGGCAATGTTTTTCTGTGCAAGAGAACTCATATAGTCTTATTTTGCATTGAACAATGCATGGATTTTGCATTGGCGAATCAACACCCAATTTACGTTGAAAAGCACAGTCCACAAGAACTTTAGCAGGGAATCCCTGGCCTGCTCATCAGCTTTCAACCATTTTTGTTGACACCTTCATTTATTGTGTATGTTTTACACAAGGCAAACACACGAGGTGCGGACGAGTCTCACTGCAGTCCCTGGATCCTGATTTGCCGAGGCAAGCAATGACGCAGATGCAACTTGCCGCAGCCAGAAACAGCTCCTTGGCACAGATATATTAGATCTAGAGGTCGCGTTAAAAATCACCATTTTTGGCAAGCATCACCTGGTTTTTACGGGTTGATGAGTGGTTGGGCATTTTTCTAGCTGAACATCACCTTGCTCCCCGAGTTTCGGTGATGTGAGGAACGCTCAGTTATCAAGGAACCCCAAACTCTGAATGGTGCCGCCAATCATCGGTGTTGCGTTGCTTAAAATTGTTCTAAAAAAAATGTTTTGAGGTCGAACTATTTTTATGCTAGAAGGCGGTTGGTTGCTGAAGCTATATGTTTGCACGATTCGGTGTTCAATTTCGGAGAACAGGTTAGAACAGCACCTGTTGAAAATGTGGACGGATGTCCCATACGGCTGGCATCCCATGAAACACTGAAAGTTCGTGGATGGACTTAAAGGCGGTGTGTTTTTCCCAGTGAGACGGTATCCATTTTGGAACAGCTCTGCAAGCAACTCGACCGTCTGCAGGATTTCAATGTCGAGAGGGTGAACATGTTTTCATTTGGGTGTCCATTTCCTGCTTGAAGTAACTTGTTTATTCTTATCCATGATGCAGAGCTTCTATCCGATCGGACGTGGACGATATTATAACTGATTAATATATAATATAATATACATACATATGTATACATTGCATTGAATGGCATTTCAAAAGTAAATTTCCACATCTTCCGGCATTTCGATGTGTTCCCAACCATGTTCCCAACCATGTTCTTCCCTCCAGCGGCTGGATTCTCAGGTTACAGTAGCCAAACTTGGAATGCCTACAACCAGTACTTGAATCCCTACATGACCGGAGCCTACGGTCCCTTGCCACAGACGCCACAGACGGCCCTTGAGAATCACCTGGGAAGCGTCAGAATTATCCCATGATTAATATAATAATATTATATCAGCCCCATGTAGCCCCAAAAAGATAGAATCGTGATATTGTAGCATGGTTCGATGATAGAAAAACCACTGTTCTATCAATTTTGGGTTTGCTCTCTCTCTCTCTCTATGTATATATATATATGCTATATGGTGATTTCCATTGTTGTGTATCCATTCCCTCTTTTGCATACTGTAGCCATCATATTCGGCCCACAGTATCCCAAGACGTCCTGTCCCAAGGCCTGTAGACTGTTCCAGGACTTGGCTCATAGCCAGCAACAAGAACCAACGTTTTCTAGCCAGAGTGCAGCAACAACTTCAGATGACAATTAAAACACAATTAGATCCGTTTGAATCATCTTAAATCCTCTTAACTCATCTGAATCATGTTGAACTCATAAGTCATGTTCAGGACCTCCAGGCTCCTCCCCGGCTCCTCCGGCTCCGCAGGCGCGGGCTACGGCATGGATCCCTTCACCGCGGCTGCGGCCTCGCAGGCGGCCGCCTCCAACTTGACCGAGGCGATGCAGGCGAAGTTGGGATTGGGAGCCGCTTGGTGCCCGCGAGGACCGTGTGTTGGATGGTGCAATGGTGTGGTTGTTGGATGGTGAATGATGTGAATGGTTGGGGCCTGGAAATTTTTGTTCAAACGATTTTTGAGTTGAGTTTTTTGAAGAGCTGGTTTGAAGAGCTGGAAGAAAATGGAAAAACATGTCAGGATACTGTAGTTTTTTCCTTGCAATGGGGAGAATGGATCAGGGGTTGATATTGTGGCAAAATGAGGGTTGGAACCCACAGAAAGTGGAGAATATGGATGTCCAACTATCAGGTTAAGATAAATCAAAGATCTACACAGGAATGGAAACAGCGTTTGATATCTAAGAGAAAAGAAGCGTACCGTAGGGGGGGTAAGAAATAAAACATTTTTTTTGAAATAAGGGCTGATAATCATAAATATGTATATATACTTGTATGATCTTGTGTGATCTTGTATGATCTTGTATGTACAGTATACTTATGGTACATGATCTTGCCAACACATGGGTTGTCACCTACGTACCAAAAGTATTGTTGTTAAGCTCAAACAAGGAATAGAGCTGATGGCAGAGCCAACCAACCAATCTGCCTATGGTTGAAATTTATTTGGGATTCTCACCACTATAGTGGAAATGAATATACATGTACTTTGTTGGTACTTTGTTGGGACTTTGACAGCCCCGTCTTAATTGGGGTGATATTACCCAAAATTGATCGTTTGCTCTGTAGCCCAATCTGATCTTTCAGTGACACATGAAATTCGCGAAGATCCTTCAGGGCGTTTCGGATCTTGCCCTTCCCGGTCTCCAACTAAGGCTCTGAACCAGCAACGCAACCTTGGCTACAAGAGTTGGGGGGACATCAACTTCATTTACTGTGTGATCCTGATCTCTAAAACCCTGAAGCAACTGGAAGCGAATCCAATCTCAACCTCAACATGAACTAATCTCAGCATGAATCTCAGCCGCAGTGGAGATATTCTTTAGGAGCCCTGCTCCTCCAGATGGGGCTCATAATTCCAGTGTGCCGCTTCCCGGAAAGATGGGTAGATGGTTGATGGTTGGTATCACCAGTGATTTCAACATGTTTCAATATCTCTATCTGTCGCCCATTAATCTCCACTATGGTTGGAGACATTCCTCATTTTGGCTGATCGACTTCCCATTCTTTACCTGGGAGTCAACTGGCAATTGGGGCAGTTTCCATGTACCAGCAACCATCATCAACCAACATCAAACAGCATGAACTCAAACCTCAAACAACATAAACCAGGGACACAGGAACTCCAACCTTATATATATATATATGTATATGTGTGTCCACATTGTATTATGTATATATAATTATATAAATATGTGCGTTGCATATATATATATATTACGTTTATATATATATATACACATGCACGCAATTGGGTTCACAAGAATGTCAGGAATCGTAAGTGGGTTCACAACAAGTTATGGTTGTATATCTGTATATCTACATAATTCAATATTTATATGTATGTATACGGGATGTCCCAACTTATGTGCGTGGAGATCTTTCTCCAGTTCGCTTTCCTGGGTCCTGCACATCCAAGCACTGTGCGTGCAGGTGTGTTCAGTCCGTGCTCATCTTGTTATTCCCAAACCTGCTTGGTTGATCTGGATTCTCTCTTTTGCCAACATCAACCATCAAAACGAAGAATGTCTTGCGCATCTTCAAACCCTTCCAGCTCAGGGCAATTAGATAGTTAGATCATCCCATATATCAACCATACCTCCATCATCCCATCCCCCACCATCCCCACCATCCCCACCATCCCCACCATCCCCCACCAGCCCAAGGCATTTACCCCCTCCCATCATCGCCAGGCATGGCCGCCATGAAGGCCGCGGCCACCGCCAAGGCTGCGAAGGCCACGGCCAAGGCCAAGGCCGCCAAGGCCCCCGGCCCTAAGACGCCACCCGCCAAGGCGGGGCCCAAGACATCGCCGCTCACGGCGCCCGTGCCGGCGCCGGCCGTGGCACCTTGGCCAATGGGGGGCCCAAGGTGGCCAAGGGAGATGGGGTGGAACATGAAGATCCAGCAAATCTTGAGTGGGCAGTTAGATGATGTTAGATGGTATCTAATGAATATATTATATATGTTAAGGTTGAATACAATGTACTTGTTGCATTTGGGCTGCACTTTTTGGGAAACAGCAGGGCACACCAACCAATTTTGGTGGATGATACCCCATGCAGAGTTTTTTTGAGATGAGATGGCTCCAAAAACACACTGAAAGCTCAGAATCTCTACATATGTTGTTTTGGCAATTCTCCTGAGCATTCCACATAATTTCCTGGTGGACATTTACATTCCGATCTATTCTTTCCATGTCTTTGGTTTCTGGAGAGTTTCACCCCATTTCACCCCCACTTGATCCACACCTAAGGCGGGTTTGCTGCCAAAGACCAGCGCTCCCAGCTCCCCTCAGCTGCAACCCGCTGGCGCTGCGAGCGCCGCCGCCGCGCCGGCGGTCCCCCCGGCCGCAGTTCCTGCGGCTAGCGCCGCGGCGGCACCTGCAGCGCTGGATGGACTGAAGGCTCCGGGGAAGAGCGGTGAGGAGGAGGATGAAGCTGGATGCTCTCAGAGCTAAGGAAACCAGTCCGGAGACTCAGGGAGACTGAGGGGAGGTTGGATGGATCTGGTTGATGGTGATTAGCTGATGGTTTTGGTGCTTTATTTTCGGGGGATAATGATGGATGGGTTTTAATGCACAACTTGAATGAAACACAATTAAACTCCAAGATGAATCAACGGCTTTGTAAACCAGGGGTGTATCTACCGGTTCCCATTTAGCTCCGGGGCAAACTTTGAGGAGCATGACAGATGAACACAGTTCATCTTGATGGTGGAATAGATTCAATGCTAGCTTTTTGAAGAGGTATTAGCCATTTGATAGTCGGCTATGTTATTGGTTAGCATTATCCTGCTTGTTGATTATTCCCCAAGAAATGTCCCCATTCAAATGGTTTATCTAAGTTTTAGAGATCTTGATCCGCACCCAGGCATAGTCACATCACTCTTACGCATCGCTCCGAAACGATCTCTGATCGCGGTCGCCGCATTGAGCATCTCATTGCGGCGTCCGCGGGCGAATAGTTTGGATACAAAGATCTTGAAAGTGCACAATTCGGACAGGGCAAAGCCATTTTCGGACGCTGCGTCCAAAAAATTAGTGTCGCGAACCTTCGAACCAGCATATTCCATATATTCCATTGGCATGTCGTGTTCAACTATGCGATTCTAGAGCAGTTTCATCGAACCAACCAACAAGCGGAGTCCTTTTGGTAGTCTGGGCTGCCCTACCGGCTGTGCCCCTGGCTCGCAGCCTTCGTTTTGGGGCCAGTCGACTTGTCACGATCATCAGTATACAGTGACAACCGCAGTGTTGTGATGCACCCGACTTGAGCGATACGTTCCGTTCGTTGGAACGTGGACATGAGGATGTTGACTTCCAAAAAATATTTATAGCAGCCATTATTGGATGGATCAGTGATCAGAGGCATTTTTTGTGCAACGAAGTTCAAATTTCGGTCTGTTGGAGCTAACAGCCACAAGTTATCATGGATCCAATATGGATCCGTTATCATCATGAAAAAACCATTGTATATCATCCTAAACACCTGACGCAGGGAAACCTGCTGCTCCTGACCAGCCAAGGCTGCAATCCACTGCCGGGTCAATCCACCTATTTTCAGACACTCCCATTTAGAGCAGTGTTCAAGACCCTTGTTGGTTGATGATGATAGGCATAGAACATCATAAAACAATACTCATTTTGTTTGGGGATCATCATAGTCCGTTAAATAATGATTATAATGACATGATAGAGGGCTTGCTCATTTTGAGCTATGTTTCAAGTTGTATTCACAGCAGGGCTAGTACATGTTTATTGCTATGTCAACGTTAGATAAAAAAGAACCAAACAAAATATTGGCAGCTTCAAAAAACAACCTTGATGTTTTGTTCACGAATTAGAATTACTATACTCTTTGCATACTGGGAATTTTCATAAATTATCAGAATCCATGAACTGCGAATCTCCATTAACCAACCATCACAAACATATCATTTCCACTAGGCACCGCTCAAGCCACACCGCCCCTTTGCGCCATTTCTCCGTGGCGCGCTTGTCGATCTCACCCGCGCGTTGGTGCATTCGGACCCTTCAATTTCACTGCGCGATGTGAAAATGGATGCTGTGCCCTGCGGATGGGTCAATGCCTATGGCAAAAAACAACGGGGAATGAACAGACACATCAGCTGTTTTGGTGAGAAAACTAGGGTTTAAAAGTGGTCATCAGGGTTTAAAACTCAGATCCGAATCCGAAATTCGCGAAGCCTGGCAGAATAAGCATGGATAAGCTCTTAACCCATGAACCAATAGCTGGGGGGACAGTGACATCATGATGAACACAAGCACCTGAATGGTCAGCAAGCCAACTACTAGGATCTAAGTACCGCACTGGGAGTTGATGTAGCCCTTATTGTAAGGAGTCTCCAGTGTTGGATGACCATCACTCCACTTCTCTTTGTAAGCTGGTTGGTGGTTTCACATATCTTTTTACTTGTTGTCAGTAGTTGGGAGTTGACCACTATTTATGTTATGGATTGACGCCACAAGCAAGATAATTCTGAGGCAGGTGTTACATTGCTGGTGAACCCTCCTTTCTTTGCGGTTCATATCGTCATAATTAATCTCCAGACCAGAACCCCCCACAGTTGTGGTTGTGCAAGCACCAAGCAGTCAGGTTGGATCTCAGATGTGTATCAACCAGGGACATTAGCCACAATGCTATATACTTGTTGTCTTATATCTTATTACACACATTGTTCTCAATTCAGCCCCCAGATTGTAGGTCGAAACTGTCTTAGCTAAGTGTTTGTAGATGTTTGTAGGCTTAGTAAACGGGGCAGAACCCAACTACAAGTGGAAAATGATACTGTGCTTGGGGGTGCAGTTCCACTTTCACAAGTGGGTTATAGTACACCGTAGTTGTAGGGCTTATATCCCATCTTTTGGAGGTTATTGCCACAGTTACATAAGGAGTTATCAAGCATACCTACTTCAGGATTCCTTTTATTTCCCATTTTGGCGGCGTCAAGCATAGCCATTTGGTGCTAAAATAGGCCGTGGCGAAGCCACCCAAAAAGTCATGCTTCTGTCACGTCTTCATCAAGGAAATGCAAGGAATTTTGATGTAAGTCACCATAATATCTTGTTAATTACTGATAGTTCTTAACACTATCAACCACCATTTTTTGGTTGATAAGGTGAACATTTTAATGGTTATCACTACCCAGGATGGTCATTGTTGGTTATAGTCATAGTCTTAGTACTAGCCCCCCATTTAATAGTATAGCAACCGCCCAAAAGATAGACACAGAATTTATCACTATTTCAGTGGGCTTTTACTTACTTTTCTATATCTTTTGGGGGGTTATATAATATATATATATGCATACTATATATATATTATAATACGTATATATTATATATGTCATTATATGATCACCCCATCTGTTAGTGCCTTCAACGGCCACGACACCATCCCGCTAGGGCGTTCCTCCATTGCGACTTCCTCCAACCCCTCGACGCTTCTTCCCACCGCGGGCGTGGCGGTCGCCGCAGCGGCCGTGACCGCGGCCGGTGCGCGCCGGAAGACGCCCGGGGACTCAGGGGACGGGCTGGTGACAAGGCGGGGAAATCCCCATTTGGAGGTTCTTGTTGGGGGAAATCATCTATAAATGATGTCTTTTACATTGCAATGTTTGTCTACTCAAGGGTAAATCATCCATAAATCATAGATCAATCATCCAAAAGTTAGAGTTGATTTTCCCTGAAGTACCTTTCGAAGACACAAATTTTCCAGCAGGATAGATTGCCAGCCAATGGTCATCGTCTTTTGGACAAATTTCGAGGAGTGGAGTAGGACCAGTCGATTTCATAAGCGGATCATCCAATTATACCACCTATAACATACTCCAGGTATTTATTATTATTTGGGGGGCCGTAGTTTACTAGTATGGGGAGAGGATTAGTCTTCCTGAAAGGTGTTGAATTATCCGAATAGCCAACGGCTTCAAAAGTGCTATTAGGCCTTTTTTGGATTTGACTCTTGGATAATAGCATGGTAGAGCACGTGCAATGCGACTTTCTCAGCAAGCAAAGATGACATGTCCAGTGGTTGGGTTCACACGATGTTCTGGGGGCTTGTGCGCCGTATCGCGCCAAAGTGTTCGGCTCAAGAGTTTTTGCAGATGTAGCTCCACCCAGTGGAGACAGGACAACAAGCTTCGTACTTTGGGAGCGGTCCAAAGTCAGGGAACTCAATAGGCTGGCAAAGTCCAGTTTTGGGAAGTCCAGCATTGGGAAAGGCGTCCTGCGGCTGGTCACTTCAGAGGGCGGTTTCCTAGATGACCCTGATGAAACTCTAGAACATGCTGGACTCCAAGATGGTGACCACCTCACCGCTGTTGAATTTCAGGTGATCACCAGTCTCACCAGATATGGATATGCCTGTCCAAGCTGTGATGCTCCTTTTGTCAAGTGGTCGGCGTGCCATTGTCACATCTTCAGCGAAACCAAGTGTTGGAGGAAATTGAACCTGTCAGAACCATTCTCAGAACCATATGATTATTTTGGTTCTGAGCTCCAGGCTAGGTGCCTGGAAAAAGCAGAGAGGTTATTTCTTAAAGAGCTGATGGATGGCCAGCCGAGTCCCATTACCTCACGGGCTGAAGAACTTTGGAGCCCAAGCCATCGTTTTCAGTGAAGTTGCAGAAGAGCACTCTTGGCACCAAAATTCCATCCCCAGTGGAGGTGCTAATCTGTTTCATCCCTACTGCAGGAAGACCTTGTCGTGTTGTGGTGACTCCTCTGTGGTCACAGATCGGTTAAAGAGCGTTAAAGAGCGTTAAAGAGCGTGCAGCAGGTTGAGGCTACTGATTATGCATTCTAGGTTGACTAATGACCAACAAAATTGAGGAGACTTTGGCAGCGATTCCATTCAAAACAGCGGTTTGCACAAAACTGAGAGTACGTTGTAGGCTGAAGAAATGTGATACCATTATATACCACTACTATTTGGGCAGCATTATCATCCTCCATGAAGGGATTCAGTATTCGGGTTCATGTGGGGGAACCCCCTGCGAAAGCAAAATGTCCACATGCGAAAGCTACGCGAAAGGAGTGTGTCAAGGTCGAGTAGCGCCTGAAACGCTTGAAACCATCCCGTAAGGCTCATGGACCCAATGATGGATCAATGTTTTTTCAAGTTCCGAACGAAACACTCCGGGAGACTCCTGGCATCGGGATGTCGTTTTTTCGCTTAAAAACATGCAGTTCCTGTGAAAGATGAAGGGTTAAGAGTCCAACAACACAGAGAATATAGGGTTTTATTAAAAATAAAAAACAAAAAAAGCAGAGCGAACCCAAAAAAACAACTAGAAAACCAAAAACAAGAAAAACCAACATAAAAACAAAACAAAAACACTTATATAAACAAATTATAGAGATACTTGATTATAGAAATACTACGTATTAAAATAAACACTAATATATATATATACTTATAACTCATAATAAAATACATATATAATCATATATAATATACTAACACACTATATAATATCGATACCATATCTATATCTATGCAGGTCGCGCCTGGCACGCCGAGCAACGGGATCGGCTTCTGAGCGACGTGGCGCCGAGCCGGTCACAGCCAGGCGACGACTGGGACTGGAAGGAAGTGGCTTCGGAATTGCTGGGAAAATGCTGGGAAAATGCTGGGTTTACTATGGTTTGATAGTTTTTTTTGATGGAACATGATGGAAATGATATTTTGTGGGATAAAGTTCATCAACACTGATATTTGGGGTGTATCTGAAAATGCTGTGTGTTCTCCCAACTAGCCATTTTTATAAGGAAACCAATTGAATTCAACTTAAAGCAGCCATCATGTTGGCTTGAAGCCCATGGTGATACATCCATCTGGTTGATTCAGGTAACTATTGGTGACTTTGAATCACTGTAAATAGTGGGATTGTACCATGACTACACCGGGAATTTTTGCTCATCTACTACCAACTGCTGCAGGATTCCGCAACTGTTTACACTTAAAAAAATCCCATCAAAAACAGATAGTATCCCATGATTTATCATCATTAATCCCTATGAATCCCCGTGAAGTCACCATATCTGCAAGTTGTAACCTCATCCTCCCAACATCTCAGGGCCGCCGTGACCGATCAGCTGGTCACTAGCGTCGACCCGTCTCTAGGGCCCCAGGGCACGTGCGCCGGCAGGGTGATGCAAACCCTTCAAAATTGGAGGTTTCTGGCATTGGATTTACCACAGTGTGGGTAAAACAAGTGCCATAAACCCAAATGGGTGGTTTGTGACATTGCTTTACCCACAGTATGCCAATGACGTTCAAGATTTTTCGGGTGTTCAGTGATTTTCCACGGATTTTAAGGACGGATCCATCTTGGTTCGGGTTCGGTTCTATCGCAGGGTATTTTTACGAGCCACCCGCTCTGAAGGCACCAGTCCTGCAAGATGTTGGTATTTTTTGTCATGCGTTTGCCCAATTTGAAGGGTGGTTTCAAAGATGTACTTTAGATTTGGTCATATACAACTGTTTCGGAATAAGTCGGATGATGATTCCCAGACACTGACATACTATATATATAATGTCCACATGGCGTTAATAAACCCCCCCACAATAAAGTACGCCAACTCCCGGGAAAAATTAATAAACCCCCCCGTAATAAAGTACGCCAACTGCCAACTTGTTTTTCCCGTTTTTTCCGTTTTTTCCCTTTAGTATTCGTTTTCAATCAGGCAAATTCATGTGTGAATACTAAAATGTTTTTTTCCGTTGTTTTTCCGTTTTTTTCCCTGTATGTATTCGTTTTCAATTAGGCAATTCATTTGTGAATACTAAAGTTTTTTTCCGTTTTTTTTTTCTCCGTGTTTTTCCCTTCGTTTTCAATTAGGCAATTCATTTGTGAATACTAAAGTTGTTTTTTCCGTTTTTTTCCCCTTTTATGTATTCGTTCTGGAGTTGAAAAAAAAACAAGGATCAAATGGTCGATTTCCTTACTAAACCCTCTCGAAAAATGCAAAAAAACAATCGCGCAAAGGGGGTGACCCTGACGACCCCAGACATCAAAATAATAATGTATGTTTACACACCCCTAAATAAAGTATTTTGATTTCAGGGGTCTAATCAAATTTTTGGTGGTTGAAACTGTTTCTCAATTCCTTTCCTATTTGAACCCTCTCTCAAACCCTTTCTGAAGCCCTCAAGACTCTTTGAGCTGGAAGCAGTACACTCCAAACTCCAAATCTTGCCTGAAAAGTTCTGGAGTTGAAAAAACAACAAGGCTCAAATGGTCGATTTCCTTACTAAACCATCTCGAAACATGCAAAACAACAATCGTGCAAAGGGTGTGGCCCTGGAGACCCCTGACATCAAAATAATAATAATGTTTACACGCCCCTAAATAAAGTATTTGGATTTCAGGGGTCTAATCAAATTTTTGATGGTTGAATACTAAAGTTCCAAGAAAGTTCACTTTATGTATTCGTTTTCAATTAGGCAATTCATTTGTGAATACTAAAGTTCCAAGAAAGTTCACTTTATGTATTCGTTTTCAATTAGGCAATTCATTTGTGAATACTAAAGTTCCAAGAAAGTTCACTTTATGTATTCGTTTTCAATTAGGCAATTCATTTGTGAATACTAAAGTTCCAAGAAAGTTCACTTTACGTATTCGTTTTCAATTAGGCAATTCATTTGTGAATGCTAAAGTTCCAAGAAAGTTCACTTTATGTATTCGTTTTCAATTAGGCAATTCATTTGTGAATACTAAAGTTCCAAGAAAGTTCACTTTATGTATTCGTTTTCAATTGGGGCAATTCATTTGTGAATGCTAAAGTTCCAAGAAAGTTCACTTTATGTATTCGTTTTCAATTAGGCAATTTGTTCGGCGCCACATAGGTCTGAAAATTTTCCAGGAACCCTAGGTGAATGTGTGGCCTAAACTTTATTTTGATGCTCTTAATGTTTGGGGGGGGAGGGGGGGGTTTATTAATACGATGTTGACATTCTGATAACATACAATGTAAATCAATGTAAAACTATTTTTGGTTTAGTTGAGTAGCAGTTGATTCCCATATTTCATACTTTCAGTGTGTGATAAGCACAGGTACCAGGTGGGAATCGACTTCAAGAACTGGCTGCAGTCGGCCGACGAGGAGTTGAAGGTGGCCTGGCAGTGGCAGCCGAAGCCGAAGGCGGAGGTCATGATTTGACCAGATATTACCAGTAGAAATGGTCATAGCAATGGAATATGAATTGCATATGGAATATTCATAGGATATGAACGGAATAGTGAAAACGATCATGGCACATATATGTTCAAATGATCCATAGTGCTTCATTACCCTCCGGTAGTCAAACATGGCAATGCGTTGACTGGTCCATCTGTACCCATGAAGTTTCAACACTACAATGCTCATAGTAAGAGTCATGGTCCAAATTTGATTCCCCGAGGGTACCTCATACCCCCAAAGAAATATATACTTTGTGTACATTAAAGATAATTAAAGTATAAATCAAAGATATAAATCACATGATTTTGGGGGGTATTTCTGGAGGAACATCTACCATTTTTCCGCGAAACCTTCCAGGTGGATGGTCTTCGGGTCGAAGGTCATGTCCCCGCTTGGCTCCGTGGCTACCTAGCCCGGGGACCCGAAACGAGAGCCGAGACGGGCATGGGGATGGGGCTGGTGGAACCTCCGAAATCTGGAGATTTACTATAGGGCTACTAGGATTTTACCAACAATAAAATATATAATACATATATGTATATATATATATACTATGGATTTTACCAACATTTACCAACAATACTTGGAGATTGGGGACTGCCAATGCAATTTTTGAAGAGATTCTTACCCATGGAATGTTGCCTATGTGTGGAAAGCGCGGTCAGTTCATGATGTTCCGGGGTCCCAAGTCTTGGCTGATTGCTAAGCTGCTCGATGTTGACTGCAGCTTCAGGACAAACAGGTCATAGCTGCCGCAGTGGCGGATGGCAAGATGTTCGCATGAGTACACAACTCCGAAACAGGGCACGGCATCATCCAATTTTTTGGGGCAAATAATTTGGGAGGCACGCCATGTACACCCAAAGTGCCTCTGAAACTCTGGGAACATGGATTTCTTTTTGGTTTGGGAATTCCTTTCTTGGTGCTTGTCAAATTGTAGCACTCTGCAAAGGGCCGGGCACAGAACAGTAAGCAGATTGGTTTTCTGGGTTTCTTCCGAATGAGGGAAGGGTTCAGAAGAAATTGGCACTTGAGTCTCTTTAGCTTCGACTCAAAGACTATTTTGATATTGCTTTTCAGGTACCTATTTAGCATTTTTGAGCCGGCTCCAAAAACTCTCAAATCACCCGGGTCCGTGCAGCTGTCGCTAGCCGTGCCATGGAAAGTGATTCAGCTGCCGAGTCAGCAGACGAAGCAGATGAGAGAGTGGAGGTACACATATTTCTGGCCCGAAAAAATGTCTATCTTAAGATGGAGGGTTTGCCCCCAAGTATTCAATTCTGTCGCCACTGGGGGACATGATGATAAACTAGTTGATCTCTCCGAAATAGGGTACCTCCGAATTTGATGGTTCATCACCAATTTCGCATTATTTTCCCTATGAAAAGTTGCGTGCCCCATGTTCAGACACACCCACTTCATGTGAATCTTCCGGTTTGAAAAGGACTGTTGAAACTGGCAGATTGGCGATCCATTTTGAAAACGAGATCAAACATGCAGTCAGTTTGGATCATTTTTTGGGGTTCTCAATTTCGACCAAGCAGTTGAAAGTATCAAAAAGTCTCCACTTAGGGGTGCAGTTCCAATAGTAAGGGTTATATAATAATATACTTCTAGGGCTTATATCCCATCTTTTCCTAGTTTTTGGAGGTTATTACGATAGTTATGCATAGTTGTACCACTTAATAACCCCAACTGTACCCCCAAGTACCAGCTATCTTGGTGTGAAAGCCATGGGATTCCCATTTGTTCTTACCCGTGGCCATCCCACAGTAGGCGGAGATTGGGTACAGCGAAACATGGGCGGCGCAGCTGCAGGAGCAACTGCTGATACTTGGCGAAAAAAGGATGGAGAAGGATGAGGATGCAATATCTATCTCCATCATTCTGTACACCTAATCAATCCTAATTCTAGACAGATGCTGTGCATTTACTATATTTTAATATAACGTAATATAATACATATATGATGTTACATATGCATATCGATGTATATATGTAGAGGCCCAGCACATCCATAAAGTGGGGATTGATTTCATCTATGCTAGGAGCCCCAGGAATCATAATGGGAAGGATATGTTCACAATGGTAGAGGGATGTGATTAACAACAAACTGGATCTAATGAATGCACATTCACATTTTGCAATGACGTGTGGTTGATTTTCTTGAATTCTATAGTTGTTGACATGATTCCAGACTTGCCTGTGAATCTCAGCAAGCCTATCGCATAACAGAATCACCCATGGTATTTTATATGGTATTATATTTAATATAAATGGTATTATATATACATACACATGGATGGGTATTATTAGTATAAATACACCGCCCAGGAAGCGGGGAGTCAACGACTACAGGATCTTTGACAGGTCAATTCCCCGTTGGAAGGGTGGGAAAAAAACGGTCGATAAAAAACGGTTAGCTTTATGGGAATCCTCGGGAATCCCATGTTTGGAGGTTGAACATGCCATACATGGGGGGTGTCCGATGATTTGAACCATTGATCATATCTCAGTTGATTGATTATGGTTAAAGGGGTTGACTGGTGACTTAGTTTCTTTTGGATTATTATGACCCATGATAGTGATACCAATTGACCATCCACTATATAGAATTGGATAGGGGTATTTTTCATCATCATAGCTCACTTGACGTATCCCCATTTTTCGTGAGTGTTTTGATCAATTTGTTCATGCTTCCCTAATGGTGTCCAAAAGCAGCAACTGTTTGGTAGGGCAAACTAACACAGATTCTGGAAAATCAACCATGTTCTTTTTCGGTAAATCATGTATAAATGATTATATATACATGGGCGATTTTTGATAGCGCTGTTCCTCCTGCGGTAAACCAATGTTCAGCGCCTCCTGGGCAGGTTTGGATCTGACATTTTCCAGAGATCATCGTCTTCACCTCAGTGGACTGTTGGCCATGATTCACGGCTGCTATGAGCAGTTTACATTGGGATCTAACCTACAGAAACCGAAGAACAATGGTGAAATGTGATATAGCAAGTCTTAATAGGAATATCGGAATATAACATAATATAACCATATACCCATGATTGGAGGCTTACTTGGATTTCAGTAGGAATACAGAGCCCATGTGCCGGCGTTTTTCCCTAGACCATGAAAGATCAGACCGGTAGAGCAACAAGATTCAGCGCTTGAACCACGGCATATTCATATTCAATGGAATGGTGTGCAAACCCGAGTAGAACCAAAGCCCGATGGAGAACCTGTTTGATTGCACCACTGGTCATTGATTTGTCATATATCCCAAAACCATAAAATATGATCCATGTATAGTATATGTACTTTTCAAAGGAAATTGAGGAGAGAAACTTCGCTGGTACGGACATTGTGGCAATGAACTAAAAAGAGCTGAGCTGAGTTTTGGATCACTGAGAAACCGCCGCAAGGGGTGTTGCACTTGTGTTGTTCGCAAGTCATTTTTTGTTTTATAGGATCTAAGAAAAGCCGTGTAACTTTCGATGTAATTTTGGGTATAACCATCCAGACATGGAAGATGTTGGGAATGATTGTTAATTAGTTGGTTATTGCGTCATCTTCACGATGATATGCCCGTTTGTTTTTCTCCGCCAGACCTGATGTGGCCCCTTGCCTTGGCCGGCAGGGAGATCAAACCAGAAGATTTTCCCCTTCGTTTGTGTAGCAAGGGTCAGGAGGAGAAACCGAGTCATATTCTGGGGCTGGTAGAGGATCTATGTCTGGGACATTTTGAAAGATATGGACATTTTATGACATTTTTTGTGAATATCTAACATGGATAGAAACTGAAAAAAATCTCGTGATACTCGATTTGGGATTGAACATGGATCCAGTAAATGTCCTCCCACATGGGGACTCTATGGTCCCCACTTAAGATGGAGATTTGATGGGCCCCAACAGGGCCAGAACGGTGTAAACCAGTGAGACAGCCATCAAAATGCTTCTATCATACTTGAGGTGACTGAAATATTGGAAAACAAAACAAGAGTTGGTTATCGCTTTTGGATGGTGAATAAACCTGCGTTGATGTTTTCGGTAAATTTTCTGGTTATTTTCGGGTAGATTGATCATGCCTTCATACTTTTCCACCCACTTTGTGTGGAGAAGACCTGGGTAGTTGCAGACTTTCTTGCAGAGTGCCTGTTGTCAAATTGTGTTTGTCAGTCTCAAGTTGCTATTTGAAAATTTGGCTCGGTCCCAAGAAAAGACGACTATGCTTATCTAATTTTTGATATTTTTTGATCTACTAATTACACATAACTATGATTATATCTATGTGTATATATATATGCATATGTATATATGTATATTTATACGTGTATATGTATACACATTATTGTGTGTTTGGGGATGTGGTAAACACTGCGCCGTAGAGATTTGACCGAGCCGGAGCCATTTGGGCCAGGAGGGAGGACCATGCCTTAGAGAAGCCGCGGTGATCGAATATGAGAAGGTGCCAACATGTGCCAATCGTTGCAAGCAGTTGGTAACTGGAGAACAAACGATGAATGACTGGGGGGTATATATATATAATATAATACATACATATATATATATATAATTATATATATATACACATATATGGGATATCCATGGATATCCAAAATGCATCTGGCTTACACACATAGTTATGAACGGGTCATGAAGCTGGATGCACATCCAAGTAGGACAGGTATGCTCAGGTGGCTGTTATGGGGCTGTAGGGACTTGGGAATCCCTAAATGGATCCAGCGAGCTACAGCCAAGATTTAGCGTAATGGAAATTGAGCTGGGGCTTGGAAAACGATAATAGGCTCTTCAAAAAACGATAAGATTTGCTATATTCCCAAGACCTTAAAAACGATAATACACTCTTTAAATATTGATGACTTGAAGTATATTATTTGGGGCTTAAGTAGCTTCTTAGAAGGTGTTTGGATCCATAGGGTACTGACTGTATATTATGACCACTGATACTTGGACTACAAGGGGATTCTGCTGGTCTTACCAAATCCTACTCCTGCATCCGCCGCCGAACTCGTGCCATAGGCCATTTTGAAGCTGCGTTCCCAGGGAGCTCCAGGTTGACCCGGGGACCATTCGAAGGGAGGATTATGGGTCACAGGTTGGCAAGGGAATCCAACAGTGTCTGGAATGGATATTTTTGTGGAAATTCCGAAGTCAGGTTAGATTTCCACTTATAGACTTATAGATTCTCAAAGAAAGGATGAAGACGGCTCAAGCTTGGCTGAGAATGGATCAAGGAATATCAAGTGATCAAAATGGATCAGCCAGAAAAGGTTTACTAACTCTGGATGACCTGATTTAACTATATCTAACATTATCTAACTGAGATTTCTGTTGGGGCTCCTTTTTTCCTCACTGGACGATCATCAGGATGGTCATCGGTGGACCTTCAGCGACCGCATATGGCAGAGATCAGTTTCTCTATGTTTCTCTAAGATTCTCTAATTACATGGCCATATTTTATATCATTTGATAGTGACTAATAGTGTAAAAAGATGTGCTGAGTACAACAAAAATTGATAGTGGTTGAGTGGTTGAATGTCATGTCTGCAGATTTGGCAACGATGACAAGCGAGTAATAAGTTTCCGACCAGGTGCTGGGTTGCTCTACCCTGCGGAGCAGAGCCGTGGCTTAGAAGACTTTGCCGTTGCCTTTGGCGGTGGCGGCGTGCGCTCAGGCGGGGCATATTTTGGTAAACCTTGGTAAATGGCAGGTGAAATTCTGTCAATCTTTAGCTATAAAATGCTATAAATATGAATGATTATGAATCTAAAATGGAGGAAGATCTTATCCTGCTCAAAATTTGTTGGTTTGTTGGTTTGTTGGAGTTTGTCGACAAAATCTACAAGATGAGCCATGCAACAATCCAGGGCTGAGATTTTGCTGATGGCAACCTGCCCATGGCGCGAACGCCAGGGGCGTTTTGCACCGGAGTTCTGTGGGCTTTAGCCGAGCAAAACCGCCTGCGACACGTGACCCACCTCTCCTCCGTTTCGGGAGGCCTCGACAGGATGGCTGGAGGACTTGTCCCAAACTGTAGTATCAAACTGTAATATCAGGTGTTGGTCATGTCCTTGTGGTTTGGTGGAATCCCTGAGGATTGTGGATGAATACAATGAATACCTCTGCATTTTTGGGATTTTTATTGTTGGACATTGTTAGATCTTGACTCATTGAAGCTGTTTTCCTTTCTATTGTTGGTTGAATCCCACTATTTTAAGGTCATTCATATTGAAGTGATCTCCCAATTCTGGGGTTGTGATCACTGTATCCCCAAAAATTATTCATCCCAGGTACTGTATCGCTTATAATTATCATATTTTTTTACTATATAATTTATATAATGTGTATAGAGACTATCTTTCTTTTGCTCATCTTACTTTCTGTTTTTGCACGGCATCTATCATTCAAACCATGGGAATATCACTGTGTTGATCTGATCCGCTTCATCTCTCATTTTTGGGAGTACTTACAACATCTTGCAACCGTATGACCATTTTTTTCACAAGTTGATACACACACACACATATATATATATATACACATAATATATATATATATACATAATATATACATAATATATATATATATACACAGAATATATACATAATATATATATATATATACACAAACATTTCTGTTCATTGCCCGTATGTCCCCATCGTTCGTTGTGGTTCACCCCGCAGGTTCTATCGCTGCCTCCGGCTTCGCGTCCTTCCTGGTCAACGCTCACCGCGAAGGACGGGAGACGAACCCCGAGCAACGCTATCGAGCACCTTGGACGACATCGCCCTCGCGGTGGTTGGGGGATCATGGGCCATCCGGGAAATCAACTGGTTGGTGGTTTGGAACATGGCTTTTATTTTTACATATTGGGAATGTCATCATCCCAACTGACTGTCATCTTTTTCAGAGGGGTAGGTATACAACCAACCAGATAATAGTGTATGACGTAATACATGGATCAGGTGATGTAGACTAATTATTGATATACAAGGGGAAGAAGGACATAGATGACAATGGTAGCAATGAGAATCACAATAATCACATTATAATCAGAGTGTCCATGAGATATTGATCACAATAATCACATTATAATCAGAATAATCACATTATAATCACATTATAATCAGAGAGCAGTAATGATATTGATGAATCGTTGATGAATCTCAACGGACGATCGGTCCATCCGAGCCACCAACAGGTCAGCGGGGTCCGTTGAGTCCATTGGCGCAGGATTTCGCAATCCACAGTATGCCTATATAATTACTGTAGTACTAGGATTTTTGGGGCTTATTTGCAGCTTGATACAGATTTCCAAGGCCCAGAAGTTTGATCGCTTGGCACATCAGCATCTTTCTTTCAGTGATTCGATATGTTGGGGGAAAGGAATTCATTGACTTCATTGAATCCCTTTAAGACGGTTGACATGCTAAGTGGCTTTATGGCGACAGCAGATGCGTGCCATTTGCATCTCAGCCTCACTTTCTGTTTCACAGCTGACTAAGGAAGTCGTTGCCGATTTCATTGAGAGAAGTCAGCGAAATGCCGGCTATTTGGTGTCCTTCAACAACCTCTGGAAGGCTGGCTGAGAAGAATGAGAACTCATTGCTCCAATCACGGCAATCACAGCATGGTCGTCAAAATCTGCTCAATTGGCTGGGAACTATTGCAGAACCATCCAAAGACATAGGCAAAAACATGGAACAAAAACAGCAATCATCCAGCAATTAAATGTTTCTGTTTCAATGGGGAACAATAATTTATAGTCGTTGATTTTTCCATTAAGATGAAAACCTCAATTTTTCGGCCAGGGGGACTTTCCAGCCAGCCATGTTTGATTCCCAAAAATCGGGTTTTTCTCGGTATATCTTGTTTGTTGAATCCCCATTGTATCCCTAGCCCCATATTGATATCCCATATTGATATCCCATATCAATGGTAATATCCATGGAATCCCATATAAAAACAGGCTATATCAAGTTGATATCCACAATGGTAATATACCCTGGACCCCCATATTCCATGGAGATATTACCATTGATATCCCATCTTCCAATACGATCCCCATGAATAGCCCATGATTTTTTCATCCCAGATCATCGTCACCACCTCGAGGCTCCTGAGGACAACTCCTCTGCAAGCCCCAGGACCCAACGTGCGCGTTAAAAGTGCAAGGATAACACGTGTGAATCTAGAATACATTGATTATCACACTTGTAATACATTTAGATTAAGGATAATAGTTGATTTTTTTTAATACTAGGATTGCAGTAATAATATAACACAGTGAATCTATTGCTACTGATAATAAGTAATGGCAATTACTATAGTAGTAGAATTACTGTAGTAATTGTTTATATAGTAAAGTAATTTGTGTTACTGTCAATAGCAGTGATCCATTAATTCACACTAGCAATATTACTAAACAATTACTCTATTGGCAGTTAATGATCATCATTCATAGTGAACCTATTATTCATCATCATGATTGATCTAATATTACTATTACTAGTACCTATTGTTACTAAGGAATGTGAAGTTATTCCTACTACTAAACAAACATTATTATCATTGCTAGCTAACACAATCTTGATGGTGATACAGTAGTATAGTAGTAATTTCCTGATCATCATCATGATCATCGTGGCCATCCAGCGCTCCAGGATTTGGGATTTGCCACTGATGTTCTTGGTGGTCCTGGGCGTCTTGGTCGCTGCGCCCGCGGTCTTCTGTGCCACTTGGTCTTCTGATCTCATGGCCTGAGATTTTTCAGGTCATTGATGGGTCAAAGCACTCACCTTCCAGTTTGCGTCTAGAGGATATATCCAAAGTTTGCGTCCAGTTGGATATATCCTCTCTAGATATTCACTAGATTATTTTGACAATTCACTTGAGTCTCTGCTTTGGACCAGTTTTGATCGAACTGTCTTCAGAATAAAAAATCTCAGGATGATCCTCGAAACCGGCACCGCTGACCGAGGTCTTTTACGTGGTCCCAGTGACTCTGCTGATTGAGGTGGGGGAAAAAATGGTCACAGAAGCAATGTGCACAGCCTAATCAGGTTTCATCTAATTGATGCTGAGTCGAGTATATATATATATATATATGATTATATATGCATAGACAAAAATATAACAGCTAATTAACCAGATTGATGAATCTAATAATGACATTATCAGATCTAGTATAGATTGTGTCTAGATTGTGTCTAGATTGTGTCTAGATTGTGTCTAGATGAATCAGCCATGATAATGTCACAATTATCTAATTATACTAGAGTCTGGGTATAATCTAGTAAAACGTATAATAAAACGTATAATGTCAACCCTGGAGTAATACACCCCATTCGGCTGAATTATTGGGGGGTACCATTTCAGTATCAGATTATCACTATTTGGGGAGTACCCCCCCATTATTAATAAACCATGGTTTCTTTTTCGGAGTTATATTAGTGTAGGATAGGATAATACGATATCAAAAACGATTCGGTTTAGATTTCGATTCTGCCACGTGCACCTGTTCTTGCGAGGCCTTTTGGGGTGGCGCCATGCGACGGGGCACCGAGTGGAGTCGGGCTGGGCGGGCCCTATGGACCTCTGGATGTTTGGCACCACGTTTACTCAGGAGAAACGAGTAAATATGTTTGTTTTCAAATCGGAAATGGGGGTTCTATCATTCCATGAAGGAATGATAAGGAATGCAAGATATGGTTGAATATTTGGCTTGTGGTGCGTGGTTTATCCAAGGATGGTGGAACATTGGAGATTTTCAGACCAACCAAAACTAAGGGGTTTGGCATGAGTTGGCCAGATATTTGGGGAAACTAGCATGGACCTCCAGATATTCTTCAGTCTTAGTAATCTTAGCATATCTTAGCACAAGCCTTCCCAATTTGGGCACCCATATTTGATCTCACGCTCATGCAGCTGTGTAGATATAACATTGATCACTAGTGGTCTGGAAAAAGCGGCTCGGAGCTCTCCCTGCTAAAATGGGGAGCCAGCTGGAGCTATGAATTGAGTTTCTCAACCACACATTTTGAATGGAAAAAGCGGCTCGGAGCTCTCCCTGCTAAAATGGGGAGCCAGCTGGAGCTATGAATTGAGTTTCTCAACCACACATTTTGAATGGTGCACTGTACCTCCTCAGTAGAGATCGGAAGATTTCGGATGTTGCCCTTTGGGATGATCATCCATCGCTAAGGCAGTTGTTTTTGCAGTCACTTCCAAGAGAAGGCGGCGCCGGAACTTCCGTGGGATCCCGAGGAGTAGCCTCTGTTAGACCAACATAGCTATAGAAATTCAGCATTTTTAATAGGGAATGCAACTGAAAATGGGCCATTGTCAATAGCTATGTGAAATTACCAGATGGTATCCAAATTGTATCTCTTTTTTAGCCAGAACCCAACAACCGACTTCATCAAACTGCATTGAATAATGTTGGCTGGAACCCACAATAAAAATACCTAATTATAGCCCATCTATGGTTTCTTGTATGCGCGTAGATTTCCCTTCAACCATATTCCAGTTTAAAAAATGGCTTGTGTGTAGATGATTTGACATCATCATCTTATGAATAGATGATTTCATAATATCCATCCATCATGGATTCATATGGATTTATAGTATATTTGTATCATCCATATTGGTGTCATATATCTCAAAAATATACTATTGGTATCATATATGGTATACCAATATGGATTTAGTATATATAATAGCTATGGAAAATCACCATTATTAATGGGTAAATCCACTATAAATGGCCATTTTTAATAGCTATGTTAGTTTACCAGAGGGCATATACCAATATATACCATCCATATCTTAAAACAACCCTTTGACGCTCGAGAGGTGCCCTGCAGCTACGGTGAAATCCTTCAGCCACATGGGACCATGGGAGGGATGGAGGTCGAAAAACCAGGGACGCCACGAACGGGTAGAAACCCCGATGTAAAGCCAGGGAAAATGGGACTTCTACGGAAAATCTGGGGATTTTTCCATGAAAACCTGGGGATTTTTTCATGACATTTCATCGGAGGTTTTTTTTGAATCCCATCCCCCGAACGCCCGAAGACTTTTTTCACCCCAGAAACCATGGTTTAGTAAGGGGTTTGCACATCTACGGAAGCATCTGGGGGGTGTTTGATATTAGGATGGGATTGGTGTCGTAAGCCCAATGCCACCATCCCACGAACCAACGATGACTATTGGTCGGGGCTGGTTTGTTGGGTTCATCAGGTTTACCACATGATTTTTGAAGCATCTTGAAGCAACCTTTCAAATTCAAGTAATCTTGAAACTGGCCACATTTGCATAAGCTTCTGCATCTCGGTCAAATTGCATCTCGGTAGACTGCAGGAGCTTCAGCCTGTACCTCATCTTTGTCATGGTGGCTATCTTGATGACACTCGTCCGGGATGCTCAGATTTCAATGTTTTGTTGATTCCATGCCCAGTTGGGAAGTATCACATCGCTTTTTTACGTAGACATGAAATCATGGTTTTTAGTCTCAGGAAACTTCATGGTTGGGTGAAGATTCCGAAGCATTCAGAATGGCAATCATATGGAAAAACCATGGATCTTCGATGACCCCCAGATGCCATTCATCTCCCATTTTTCGTGATCTCTGGAGGCTGATCCCCATGAGTCCCCCTTTTTTTTTCTGGTACATCCAACCATTGTACCATCTATTTTTGTGCATAAAAAAACATCCATGGTCGATTAAAAAAAATCAACAAGACTGGATTTCCCGACAAATTTTCATGGTGGATTTCCCATCCAAAATCATCCAACGATATGAAAAATGGAGAAACATGGTGGGTTCTCCCAATTCTGCCATGCTTTTGTTCTCACCAAGGCCTTGGTCTACAAGTGCTGCGGCATGGAGGAGCTGCTGAAGACCTTGCGTCGAGGAGAGAAGCGCAGCGCCAGGCCTTGGGGACTTGGGGACTTGGGAGTCGATGGGGATGGGTCAAGGCAGATGGCCCAATGATTGGATGATTTAATGGGACTTTATGGTGATTTAATGGGATCTTAATGGGATATACCGTCTGGTTATGACTAACATAGCGAACTGGAACATCCCAACCATAAATGGAGGTCTCTATAGCTGGGAAAATATCATCTATTTCGATTAGGGCCATCTATACCATGGCTATGTTAGTCATAACCAGAGGGTTACTACATGTTAAAGCGAAACCACCAAACTTAGATCATCTTAGATCTCTGGTTTTGCAAGTCATTCATTACATTTATTTTGACCCATACCCAGATGATGGGAATTCATGTGATTACACTCTGGTACTTTTTTTTTTGGTTCGCTTTTGAACATGGCCATTTAAAAGTTGATTTACCTACATATGGTAAAAGTGCTGATTTTTCATAGCTATGGTATTTACCCGAGGGTAATATGACTGTATAGCAGCCTCCAAAAAGATAGAAGTTAGCAAAACCATGAACAATCTAATTTTAGAGTAGTGATAACTTACTTTTCTATCTTTAAATGGTGGTCAGTACCGGGTTTACATATATAGGGAAAACATGGTAGAGCACAAGCAAAACATATTCTTTGTTTCCGTTAATGTTTCCTTCAAACACATGTTTTGGAGAACTTTGTTTCCTCACTTAGGGATTTTTTAGTTTGGACAAGTTGGTTCTCACTTTGGATCTGCTTTGGGCTTGGTGACCGTTTGATTTTTGTATTTTTTTGTGTAATTATAAATTATGAATATATTATATGAATAAATAGTTACATATTGTCATATATAATTATCTAGATAATTATCAATCATTATATATATATTTATTGTTTTATAATTTTATAATATATAACTATGCATATTGACATTATATATATACATACATATGTTAAACCTACATCACTCTATATTTTACAATGCATCCCAGTAAGTGCTTCATAAGCATATCCAATCAGGCTTAAATGTTTCTAACCGAGTTTTGGCTTGACACGAGCCCAGCCTCCCCTCGGTCCCACGGTTTGGGAGTCGCCGTTCGCCGCGGCAGGTGGTTTCTTCTCTGGAGATCTGTGACACATCTGTGCACCCGATGGGTGGTACTCCCGGCATGGTCCCATTGGTCCGGTGGGTCATGGGTTAGATTGTATAGTCTAACTTACCAATCCTCATTGTCAACATTTCCAGAGATTAACTTGTGAAATGGTTAACTTAATGATCATTTTGGGTATGGCTCCAAATTATCGATCCCCATTTTGACCGAATGCAAAACATGTCATTCCTTGTGTTTCCTTGGTACCCTGGTACCTGAAGTTTGAGGCATCCCCAGATCTTGTTGGTCGAAGGGAAATTTTGCGGCTGATGTTCCATGATTTTTCCTTAAACCAATCCAGCCAACTCCCTTTTTTTTGTTTTACAACTGTTAGTGAAATGACGTTTTAACTCATTTGACATCGCCAGTTTTGAATATTCATTCACATGCACTTATACAAATCAATAAAATTCATATGAACTCACACGAAGCCCCATGCAAACCCTGATGTTTCGAGGCTTCGATGGCCCAATTTATGACCCCTTGGCAGGTGATGCTTGTGATGGTGCTGGCCACGGTACTGCTGGTCTACACAGCCGTCGGGAGCCCGGGGATTTCATGGGAGGTGTGGGAAACCCCAATGATTTTGGTATGGGATATTTTTCACATGATTTAAACCCCAAAATCATAGGGATACTATGGGGGATTTGGCCAAGAAAATGGGAGAATGATGGGTGGTCTTTGCAACCCATTTTTGCTGATGACTTGGGGTTTTCCACATTAGTCTTCAGGAAGTTCGACCACCGATCAGCCGTCCCTGTCTCATTGGCGAGGAACTCTGGGACTATGGAGAGTGGCTGCGGCAGCAAGTTATGGGGCATTGAAGAATTGAGTTGGACAAAGCATTTGCAGAAATTGTTCAGAGTTGCATAGGAACATGAAACCCCGGGTATAGCTCCTCTGCCGCAATGTTCAGGTTTCAATCATGTTGTAAAATTTCTGTGCCAAACCATGCCAGGGTTTGGGCGGAAAGAAGCATGTCAAACGGTCCGTTTGAAAACAGGTGGTGCACCGAATATCTCCGGATCTCTGCAGTGCTTCAGTGCGAAAGATGTTTCAGCTGCAGGCGGCGTATGCAAGACGGGCCAGCTATGTGCAAGATCTACTACGATGAAGGCCGAACCGGAGATAGCTGACAGTTCGCTATGGAGGGTAATTTAATTTGGGATTTTTTTTTTGGGGGGGGTATTTTTTTTTTTCCTCCTCTCCTGGTGGCTTCTGTGGCTCCTGGTGGCTCCTGGTGGCTTCTGCGGCTCCTGGTGGCTCCTGGTGGCTTTTGCGGCTCCTGGTGGCTCCTGGTGGCTTCTATGGCTCCTGGCTCCTAGAGCTCCTCGCTCCTATGGCTCATTTATCATCTATCGATCAATCTATCAGTGAAGCATGTTCACCAGGTGCATGTTGTGCATTAGATACACCTTGAGTATCATCTATCTATCTATCTATCCATCCATCTATCTATCTATCTATCTATCTGTCTATCTATCTGTCTATCTATCTATCTGTCTATCTATCTATCTATCTAACTATCTATCTGTCTATCTATCTATCTATCTATCTAACTATCAAACTATCTATCTACTTGATTCTATCTATATCTATCTATGTCTATCTATATCTATATCTATCTGTATCTATCTATTTCTATCTATATCTATCTATATCTATCTATATCTATCTGTATCTATCTATATCTATCTATATCTATATATATATATATCCATCTGTATCTATCTATATCTATCTATATCTACGTATCTATATCTATCTATATCTATCTATATCTATTTATATCTATCTATATCTATCTATATCTGTATCTATATCTACATCTATGGCTGTATCTATATATCTATATATCTATTTATGTATATAATTATCTATATATCTATATCTCTATATATATATATATCTCTATATATTTCTATATATCTCTATATCTATATATATATCTCTATATATCTCCATATATTTCTATATATATATATATATATCTATAGTTATATCTATATATCGATATACCACTATATATCAATATATCTGTATCTATATATCTATATATCTATATATCTATATATCTATATATCTATATATCTATATATCTATATATCTATATTCCTATATCTTTAAATCTATATATCTTTAAATCTATATATCTTTAAATCTATATATCTTTAAATCTATATATCTTTAAATCTATATATCTTTAAATCTATATCTATATATATATATATCTATCTATCTATCTATCTATCTAAAAGGTTTGCATTATCATCCGGATGATTTTTCAAACCCCAAGCCAACCCTGAACCAAAGCTTATATAAAGAGATCTTAAACCAACTCGATGATAACATCAAATGAAACTATTGTGCATCGTTGTGCCTTAATCTACATTCCACATGTTTCCAAGGTGCATGTGTAGTATATACACCTTAACTTGAGTATCACATTCAACCCAGCACCTTGCATGTGAAAATAGGTGTTTCCAATCTGCTTTGGGGGGAGGCGCCTCCCGCTTTTTTTTATTTAAATTCAAACTTGCACACATTTCAATACACTAGTTTGGTTAGACTATATATATATATATTGTATATATTAAAGGGCTACGCCCTCTGCCGCCGACCCCTGGACACTGGAGGGTCATGCCTGCCTCTGTGTCGTAAGCATGAAATGAACCCTAAAGAAACCAGAAACTGACCTAAATAAACCATTTGTATGAAACTTTAAATGGCATCCTAAAGAGAGGCCACGGCCCCCAGTGCCTAACGTCACTTTCTGAACCTACAAGAAAACTAGCTGTTTCAGCTGCTTCCAGCCGCCAAAAGCTTCACCAACGGCGCGCGCCTTCGCCACACCAAAACAGCAGGGCCCTGAGGGACGGACCGGGCCTGCGGGCCACGGCCTCCAGTGCCTAACGTCACTTTCTGAACTTACAAGAAAACTAGCTGTCTGACCCAAAACGGCGCCTGCGCCACAACCAAACAGCAGGGCCGAAGGACGGACCGGGCCTGCGGGCCACGGCCCCCAGTGCCTAACGTCATTTTCTGCACCTACAAGAAAACTAGCTGTCTGAGCTGTCTTCCAGCCGCCAAAAGCTTCACAAACGGCGCCTCCATCACAGCCAAACAGCAGGGCCCTGAGGGACGGACCGGGCCTGCGGGCCACGGCCCCCAGTGCCTAACGTCACTTTCTGAACCTACAAGAAAACTAGCTGTCTGACCCAAAACGCCTGCGCCACAGCCAAACAGCAGGGCCCTGAGGGACGGACCGAGCCTGCGGGCCACGGCCCCCAGTGCCTAACGTCACTTTCTGAACCTATACAAGAAAACTAGCTGTCTGACCCAAAACGGCGCCTGCGCCACAGCCAAACAGCAAGGCCCTGAAGGACGGACCGGGCCTGCGGGCCACGGCCCCCAGTGCCTAACGTCACTTTCTGAATTACAAGAAAACTAGCTGTCTGAGCTGCCTTCCAGCCGCCAAAAGCTTCACAAACGGCGCCTCCGCCACACCAAAACAGCAGGGCCCTGAGGGACGGACCGGGCCTGCGGGCCACGGCCCCCAGTGCCTAACGTCACTTTCTGAACCTACAAGAAAATTATAGCTGTCTGATCCAAAACGGCGCCTGCGCCACAGCCAAACAGCAGGGCCCTGAGGGACGGACCGGGCCTGCGGGCCACGGCCCCCAGTGCCTAACGTCACTTTCTGAACCTACAAGAAAATTATAGCTGTCTGATCCAAAACGGCGCCTGCGCCACAGCCAAACAGCAGGGCCCTGAGGGACGGACCGGGCCTGCGGGCCACGGCCCAGTGCCTAACGTCACTTTCTGAACTTACAAGAAAACTACAGCTGTCTGACCCAAAACGGCGCCTGCGCCACGGCCAAACAGCAAGGCCCTGAAGGACGGACCGGGCCTGCGGGCCACAGCCCCCAGTGCCTAACGTCGCTTTCTGAATCTACAAGAAAACTAGCTGTCTGAGCTGTCTTCCAGCCGCCA
>CAMXCT020005323.1:272500-302500 GCA_947184155.2 Cladocopium goreaui | reverse complement strand
CGGGCTACGGGCTTTGGCGCTCGTACCCTTGGGGCCGGTATTGGCCGAGGATGCCATCTTATGACACAAGCCCTGCAAGAGCCCCTGGCTAGTGGCACTTGAAATGCCCAGTGAAATAGGTCAGAGTCAGAGCTAATTCAAACACCATCTTGACAAGCTTGAGGACAATTCGTGCAGACAGTTAATAGTTCATTGCCAACTACTTAGGTGTTTCCAATCTGCTTCCATTCACAGCGGAGCTCCGTTCAGTTGATCTTAGCGTAGTTCCCAGACGTCTTCGGAGGGTAAAACTATGGCAGACCTGTTGAATGGTGGGGCAATAGCCCATGTTTATTTATTTTTTATTGCCAGAAGTTTGGGGAGCAAACACATGTCCTGCTGGAAAAGAACCTCTTTTTGCGATCTATGTAAGCTCAGCCTGCAGACATTATAGAAACAGCCTTCCAGTCCTTTCCCACAATCCCTATACAAACATGTTTGATTGCTGATTACCTTTGGCGTTTGAAAAGAATCTTCTAGTTCTTGTCCTTGTCTCAGACAATTTTCGTGAAGAAATCAGTGAGATTCAGTGAGCTTTGGCACTGGAGGCGCCCCTGCTGAGGTGTTCCTTTTCATCCTGCTGCCTTTGTGGTTTATTTGGCCAGCGTCCTTTCTGTTGCAGTGGCGCGTCTTTGGGCCTGTCACGAAACAGGCGGGCTTGGGTCGAAGTTGTGCTTCAAATGACCGGTCATTTCCATTCATCGGCGGACTGATTTAAAGGACGACTACGAACACCTAGGTGGGTTTTCAACTTAAGACAATTTTAGATGCACCATATCCATTTTTTTACATAAGCAACAATTCCTCGGTGGGGTTGGTTTGTGAATATTCATGGACCTTACGGAAAAAGTTTCTTTTCCGCACCTTTACCTTCATTCGCTTTGGCAGTACATACTTCCCATGGTTTCTTCATGATTCTTCAAATTT
Organism: Cladocopium goreaui; assembly: GCA_947184155.2. Lineage (NCBI taxonomy): Eukaryota > Dinophyceae > Suessiales > Symbiodiniaceae > Cladocopium > Cladocopium goreaui. The sequence continues at coordinate 301,534 of CAMXCT020005323.1, read as the reverse complement.
CTTCAAAGATTAAACGCAATCAATTTTTGTAGGTCCAAACAGGTGTAATGTGGGACACCCAATAACAAAACTACCATTGGGGATGGTTTATGACATTGCGCTTACCACATTACCTCCGGGCGCTTTCTTCAACAATCGAGACGTGTCCATCATGTCCACATGGAAAGGCCCTTCTGACGCCGTTCTTTGATGCGGAGCTGGTTGGGAAATACACAGACCAGGCCTCCGTTTTGGGATACGAACCACCAATCATCAACAATCATGGGAAAGTAACCCACAAGAAAAAACTCCAACGGGATATAAGATAATATGTGTGTATATAATATATATATATAAGTTGGTAAACCAGGCTGGTGAAGGGTAGCTTCATACGTGAAGCTTATTTTTTTTCTTTATGGTGGTGGGTACTGTATATGTAATGCCAAGCTACATCAATCGTCTCAGGGCCCCCCCCTGCGATTGGATTGGAGTCAAAGGGGATGGGTTCAGCACTGCTTGCTGCACTGTCAAACCAACGGTAGGATAAACTGACGGCGGCGAAACATCTTTTGACCCCAACTTGGATTTGATAAAGGATCGAAATTGGCTAAGAATGGATCAAATATGGATCAAATTTCTTATCCCAGAAAGCTATAGAAAGCTACGTTGATATGGCTGCAGCTCAAAATGCACGGTCCTGATCCATACTCCGGATGGATGCCCCCGACAAAAGACGCCGCGGGCGCGAAATCCTCGAGGCCTGGTACTTCTTCACCAGTACCTCTTTGGCCCTGGCCATTGCCACATGACCGGTGGCGGGGTGCTCCGTTGCCAAGAAAAATAGGGATTGAACCAACAAAGAGCCAACAAATCAACAAATGATCAACTTAAATGCTGTGGGAGTCTTCCGTTTTTTCTTAGCCTAATCATTTGCATTCATTTGCCCTGGGCTGCTGACCTGTGCAGATTGTGACCAACCATTTAAGAAATGGCGGTTCTTTGTGGCTTTATGTGGATATGTATGGTGCACCCTCTGCTAATCAAGCGTGGGTAGCTGGCAAATCCCCGAACAAAATAGAGGTTTCTAGCTGAAAAAATCATCTATAATAAGGGATTTTCAAGCCAGCCACGTTCGACGACCAGAGGGTATGCTTTTTTTTTACAAGGCCGGACTGAATCATCTGAATCGATCCAAGACATTCTGCACCCGGGTTTCAATGGGTATTTGAAAAAGGTTGGCTGGAAATGGATGTTAACACCCGAAATTCGGCCATGAAATTGGGAAAATAAAGATTTCATGACCACTTGGACTCGGGGGTCCACTTGTTTGAAACATGACAAATCCACATGATTGGATAGTTTTGGTTTATCTAAAGGTGGTTTGGCATTTTTTGTTCTTCCATCCCTGCGATTAGGGATGGTGATTAATTAGTTGAAATCACCAAGTGAATTGATTTCATATTCATCGGTGTTATATGTTCCTCCATGCTACCCGAAGACAAACATTTAGAAAAACGATGTATAAAGCATTATAAAACCAAAACAAATACATGACACCTTCAACCAAAAACAAAAAATGGAAATTCCAACGGCGCCACGGCGCATTTGCCATTCTTCCCGTCTTAGTTTTGAGGCTTTCAGATCCAGCTGAGGCGTGCCTGCCAGCCTTCAATCTGCTTCACCGCTTCGTTCATTACTACTTCAGAGGGTGCCTTGGGACCAGGTGATCTAACCTGAGATCTGGCCAGATCCGAAGGAATTACTGTAGCCGACTGAACTGTGAAAAAAGAAAGGGACCATATTAACATTTTTGCGGATATTTTCGGATAGATTTGCCATGTTTAAAATGTTGAGATGGTGTCCCTTGAATTCCGAAGGGTTGGTTGATTGGTTGGTTATTGGGAGGAGTAACCCCCCATCGTTTTGACAGCCATTCTGCGTTTATAGGTCCATACGTCATATATCAAGAAAAGTCGATAAGGGATCCTAAAATGAATAGACATACTGCTAAACCACGGCTTTGTTTGGGGTGTATTTCACGTTAGGAAGGAGGCATTATCAAGGTACTGTCATCATTTTCTCAGGTGTCTTCCATTGTTTGATGGCAATATATTTCCCCATTTCTGGCAAACTAATCCTGACGGCGAAGTTACGTAATGTTGAGTCAGTAGTTGATTTTCCCAATTTGCTGACTCCAGCATAGTATGTCTCAGAGAAATGGAAAATATTGTCACCCCAGGGTGTAACCCTTGATGTTTTTTTCCACATCAACATGCCATTTGGAGGTTTCTAAAGTCATGGGGGATCACAGTCACCATGCTTGGTTCAATGCTAAGTAAGATGGTCATCCATGACTTGGATGATGCAAGGGGGCTCCTAAGTATGACACCTCGGAAACCTCCGATCATCCCCTTGAGATTTCTAGGGGATTTCCTATAGCCACAGAGCTCCATATTTTCCCATCGCATTGAAACGACCAGGTCGCTGCAACGTGCCTTCTACCGGGGTGGAGTCGACATGTCCATGGCAGATGTGGCCCTCTGTCCGGCCGTGCCCATTTTACTCTTTGGTGCCTTGGAGAAAGCCTGGGACACCCGGAAGATGTGGTAGATTAATTGTCTAAGATGCTTGAAAATGGTTTTGTAGTTGATAGTTGGTCCAAATTGGTCCAGTTTGCTTTCAAAAGTGAAGTTGTTTGATGGTTGTTGAATGAATTAAATTCCAAATTGGATCAGAAAAAACTAAGATATGTTGAGACTCTGATTCCCAAATCAACCTGGGATTTCACTTCCCACTACAAAATTTGGTAAATGTCTCATTTCTGGGATGTTCAATTGGATGCTTGTTGTTCTTAGACAGGATCCCCTCGATGGGCGGGGCTGATAGGTTGCCCATTGATTTTTGCCTTTCCCCAGAATGGGTTTGAGGGAAAGCCTACAGGATACACCGCGCAATTTTGGGGTAAAGACTGTAATTGTGTTCCAATAACATGATCATCAGAACTAACATCAATGGATCATACTTATATGGGTATGGATCAATACCTATTAATACCATTTTTAGGGGGATGAACATCCATTTACCAGCTATTTTGATGTTCACCAGGGGTACTATTGGTTTTGACACACTGCCATATCAATGTTCAACGGATAATCATCATCCAAAATTCATCAATTCAGAGCCAGATGTCATGGGTTGGACCAGCTTGACCCGCCACAGGAGCAACGCTCAACGAATTTCAGCGTCCGGAGAGTACGGAAGCGCATTCCTTGTTCGTTGGAGCCTGAGAACATGTCCATTCTGCAGCCTCGGGGGGTGGCATGGATTGGTTTAGGGGAAACTCAACAGGAAGACCATGATTTTTTTGTGAAATGCACGGGTTTCCTGTCAATTTTCCCTTACACCAAACCAGAGAACAGATTTTTTTTGTGCAAATCATGTGATGAACCTGGAGATCCTGGAGCAATGGTACAGCCAATAGATGCCAATAGCTTCAGCATGGGAAAGAGGTTTCACATACCCTTTTGTGCCACCTAAAGTGCTTCTGTGGATGCTTTTGAGGCTTTGTTGTGTGTTTCTTTGGTAGAATATTCTGCAGACTACAGACCAGCGACATAAGATGGAGGAGTCTTTGGGTTTGTCATCTTGCTAAAAGTCGCAATTCGGATGTTTTAGAATTTGTGGCTGGATAGCAGAACTTTTTTTGTTGATTCGCCTTTTTGTATCTTTTGTAACATTTTGGAAGCGCTATTTTCCACAGACAATTTACTGGATACCTCCATACCTCCAGATTCGTGTCGGATTCTAAGTCCTTGAGCCAATATGCCATGGGGTGCCAGAGGAGCCATCGACCACTGGGTGAAATGAGAGGATCATCCTGATACCATTGGTTTATCAATGTTTATCAGTTTCAATGTAGACTTACCCGGCCTGGTAAACGTTTACATAACTATGGAAACAATCCATTTTTTTCATGGGTAAATCAACTATTTCGACTGGGCCATTTTCAATAGCTATATTTGTTTACCAGAGGGTAGAATGAATATTCCATCAATATTCCAACAGATATTCAATTAAGATCCCATTATAGATACCGTATGAGATTGTATCAACTGGAGTATCTTCCAATGTTTTCTGTCAGTGTAAATTATCCAGTAAATATATCAAAGACAACTTTCCAAACACTGAACGGATTTCAGCGTGAAACTTGGATATGTTTTTTGATAGACACTTGGACATGCGGAAGCTGCAAAGCCGGGACCAATGCTTTGACTGCTAGGTTTCAGACATGTCAAAACTGGACTTAGAAGCACCAATCAGTTGAACATGAACCAGTTGAAACCACTACTCTCTCGGATCATTTAACAGTTCGCTTTTGAACATGGGCATTTAAAAGTTGATTTACCCATTCTTGGTGTCAATGATTTGGTTTAAGGGAAAATCTACAGGAAACCCTAGATTTTCCCATTAAATATGGCGCTTTCCTGTAATTGTTCCCTTAAAATCTTAAACCAATCCGTTGAAAGTGGTGAATTTCCATAGCTTTTTGATGCTTTTTGTATTGCCCTCTGGGCCTCCGCAGAGCCCCCCTGGCGCAGGACCGATTTCCTTCCCGCGCCCAACTGGATGTCCCTGGCACGCTGCATGACCCTGAGCTGCGCCGCCATTGATGCCTGGTTTGACCATGTTCGATGCGCAAAATGCGAGGGAATTCCACGTAACATTGGATAAATTGCGAAGTACAAAGATAGACCTAAGATAGATGTGGAAGTAAAACCCAGACTTGAGCCGAGCTTGATGTACTTCCCCCAATCAGTTTTGAGCTGCTTCAGGATGGTAGCATTCTTCAGCTGAGTGAAATTACATGAATATGGACTGCCCTTTGGCATTTCTACAGGGGCATGGCTGAATGAAGCTAATTTGACAGTGATGATGATCCTAAAGCCTCATGGTAGGATAATGTAGGATATGGTAGGCCGGGTAGACACCAGCGCTGCCAGAAGTTCCCAGTTCCCAGGATGGCTTTGTGTCCCTTGGCCATGGTGGTTTTTGCTGCGGTTTTGCAATGGCGGGTCAAATCTTTTGAGTGACTCACGCTGTTCAGCAAACTTGAGGGTTTTGCCAGAACAGATATATGTGAAAATCTGGTGGTTCACCAAAGAAAGATGAGGTTTGACCGCTTGCCCCTCAGCGTTTTTCGGATTTTTAGGTATGCACACATCAGTTTTGGTCACAGTCACTCCTTCCAAGCAAGAAAACTTGGGATGACAAACCATGATGCGACGTTCGGAATCCCAAAGGGGGAACCATGTCAATAGGCTACTGCAGTAGCTTATGTTTCATGTGAACTCAGAACACATCAGTGATTTCAGTTGTAGCTGGGGGTTTGCCGCAGAATGAGGTGGTAATTCAGGAGCGCCCGTAGCAGAGAATGTGACACCAAGGTTGACCCAGATCAACAAGTGGCACACACGGATTTTGACTCTCGTCCAATGCACAGTTTTTCCTGTCGGATTATGTCGGATTTCCTATTGTTCATCATGGTTTTCTTGTGGAATGTCTCACCTCTGAATCTACTGGGAACGGCAAATGGCTGGGTTCCCCGACACAAAGGTCTTTTTGGTCCAAGAATAGGTTTTTGATCCAACTTCAACAGAATCCATTTCCAACCGCCATGTTGAAGGTCCACAATTTTGACCCACGCGTTGACCAAAGCGGACTGGGATTCTCTGATGTAGGGGTACTATGCCCCACAATCCACTGTAGCGTGGTGTATTGTCAGAAATCCCTCTCAAGTTGAAGCCGAAAAACATTGGGAGTAGATCTTCCCTTTAAACACACAATGTTTCAGCCTTTCTATGTCCCATACATCGATGTAGAAAAGCCATGGCAGCCATGGCTTTCGGAAAATCCCATGGTTTCCCTTGGAAAACCCAGACGCCACGGCCTAAGGATGGCCATGTTGAACCTGACTCAGGGTGATTGGCTGCGCTTTGATCGTGGCCAGAAATGGGCCACGCGGAGGCGAGAAGTGTCGCCCCGGGATTTTTTTTTCTGTGACAAAACGTCGAAATGGAGGCGTTCATGGGAAAATCATCTATAAATGGGACCAAAGCATACTGAACTTCACTGAACCCAATGGGTTTCCCTTGCTGGAAGGGATTTTTCGGACTGCCTCGGATTTTCGGACTTTGACATCATCCATGGATCAATGTCATCTATCGCTGATTTGAACGTCCCATTGCTTTCTATGTCACAAGTGGGTGATTTTGGGGCCCGTCCGACTCAAATACTCCTGAATCTTTGTGCCCAATTATCTCAGACGCAGGACAATTCATAAGAAAAAATAGTGTACCGATAAGACCTACAGTTGAGGATTCCAACTTCTTGAACAAAGATGAACGTATGAACATATTTGGAGGTTTCCTAAGTGACGGCGGTACCCCCAAATCATCCAGTTCTTGAGGTGGCCGCAGTTGTTGAAGGAGCCACACAAGGCGAGCATGTTTGACAGGCCGGGTGTTCAGTGGAGCAGTTGGGAGATCCTGGAATGTCCTTGGTTTGACGAAGAGGTAATAAGATTCAGTTTTATATATGTGGAAGATCCCTAGTTATAATATATATATATATATTATATATATATGAGCTATACTGTATACTATTGGCTGTTCCTAAACGATTGGGTAACCCAAAACCATTGGATTCCCCATAATAAACACAAATAGTACCAATGATTTTGTTTTTTTGGGAGTATTCCATTTCAAGAAACCACAACATTGCTTGAATGTATTTGCTTCGATCGGTGATGTGATGTCATGTGACATGAAAGGACACGACGTTACACGCCGATGCACGACGTTACACAACATTACATAACATGGCACCACATGACACAGCATTATATATGATATGACATGATGTGATGTGATATTAAAATTACTTATATCATGCCATGGTCACACACACACATAGTATATATATATATAGGCATATACATATTCAATATACATATATATATATACATAGTATGTAAGACACCTACATTTTACAACCATCTTCAGGAATGCCAATCAAGCTAGCAGCGCAGCTAGCAGCTTGGAGTTCAACCGCTTTCCCGGCAGCAGCGGGGCTCCGGGGCTCCTGGGGCACAGGTTGCCCGAGATGATTCTCTTTGCCTTCATCTACCTCTTTTGCTTATTGGCCAATGACCAATCCAGACCCATGGTGCGTTTGCATGATCTGGAAATTGCAACTTGTCAGCAATGACTGGCTGTGAAAAAAACGCGGTTTCTGGGACGGATTCAGGGCTTGACAATGACAAGGTTGAAAGTGAACTCAACCCTTGAAAGGAAAACACAGAAAGGAAACATGGGATTTTGGCAAGCCCAAACAACATGGTTACCAATGGTGCATCTTGTTTTCACAAGCACTTGATCGTCTGCTTAGTCTGCTTGCAGCTTGCAGCCCAGGAGTGCCAACCCTTTCGCCTCTTCACCATGCTGGCCATGATACTTATTGTTGTTTTCGTTGGCACCTTGGATCCAAGCCATTGCCGGGGATGTCAGGTGCTATGTTCTCATTGTTTTTAAGATGTATTTTTTTCTAGATACTTACGTATATATGCGTATATGTATAACGTGAGATTTGATGATATATTAGTGATTACTATAGTATATATGAGCAGCCGCCAAAACCTCCAAGTGGAGATTTAAAGGGCGTGTAAAGTAAGATGGCTCCGCGAAAGCTAAAACCACGTTCGCGAAAGATCCGCGAAAGCTTTTGCGAAGATTTCCTTCCGCGAAAGCTCGCGAAAGAGACTTTCAAGACTCAAAATCCTGGTTTTAAGTATGTTTGTAGACAGCTTCCTCAGATGTATCTGGATCCATACGGATACATTATTCACAAATTTCGATAGATGTGACCCGAAATCCGCGAAAGCTTCGCGAAAGCTCCGCGAAAGATCCGCGAAAGCCCTGACTAGCTGGGACGGCCCCCCCCCATTTGATAGGGGAGTGGCAGTGCCCACTGAGATCTGGCGCTTGTGGTGTCTGGCTGTGCCCACTGAGATCCGCGGTCGCACAGTGCCAACTGAAATCTGGCGCTCGCGGTTGAGGTCCGGCAGTGCCCACTGAGATCTGGAGCTCGCGTTTGAGGGTGGGGTGGAGGACGAGGAGGTGAAGGAGGAGGAGGCCACCAGATGCAATATCAATCCACATGTTGCCACAGTGATAACTGCTGCAAAACGATGCCCGTTGTGCTTGGAATTAAAGGTTTCAATGCGCACTTCACTGCGGAAAACGGGGAATTTGTGTCACATGTTTTCCGCGAAAGAAAAACCCTGCATCGCGAAAGGTTCGCGAAAGAGATGGCAAAAGGGAAGATAGAATAGAACACAAGGTAACGGGGTTTCGGCAACCGCTCATATATATTATATAACTGTATATATATATATGTATATATATATATGTATATATATATATATGTATATATATATATAACTGTATATATATATATGTATATATATATATATATCCCATTAGATTTGTACACCCAAGTCTACGACTCATGGTGATGTCCATGGCTGCAACTGGATTTTTTCGCTTCGCCCTGTTTTTTTCCAAGGCGTCTTGAGCTTCTTCGGCCATGTACGGTGGCTCAACTGGCTGCTTAGCGCGGTTTGACCGTAAGTTTCTCCACATCAATTGGGGTTTAACATGCTTCAACCAATATATATATATATACTATACACTATATATCTATATTAATACATCATATAAATATTATCCAACAAATATATTTTGGGATCATTTTGGGAAACCAGCTGGATTGGTCGCTATATATACATATATATATATATATCAATTGTTTGTTCGAAATGATGTGGGATATTTCTCTTACATGCCCATCTATATACCAGTTGCATGTCATGTAGTCTGTACACAGTTTCCCGTGGAGGATCTGTGTGTATGTGTGTGTGTGTAACGTACATTCTTCTTTGCAGCTTAATACATATTACATGTATATGATAAGTGAGTTTTCTACCATGAATGTATACTTTATAATCATACCATAATCATACCATAATCATACCATAATCATACCGTAATCATACCGTAATCATACCATAATCATCCATAATCATACCATAATCATACCGTAATCATACCGTAATCATACCATAATCATCCATAATCATGTATTAGAAACACACGTTATACTACCCTCTGGAAATTTAGGCTATTAGTTGATTTATATTATATATATCATAGGTCAAATATGGTAAAATCTTAGTCCTACGCCCAGGTTACTGGACTCGCCTTTGGTTCGTCAGGTTCACATGTCACCCGGCAGGGACGGGCCGACTGGTGATACACACATTGCTGAGGATATTCTCAATTTATGGAAGTTGAATTAAAATGGGAGGATATCCATTATTCACCATGGATTAACCATGGGGATTAACCGTGGGGGTTAACCATGGATTAACCTATACTCTGAAAATTTCTTTTAGTTTATGGCCATTTTCGGAGGGTTCTGAATCATCGGGAAATAAACAGCTGACTCTCATTCAGCAAGGTTCTGAATTATTGGATTTTTAGAAAGACAAACCACCTGACTTTAGCGAAACGAGGTTCTTGATGTATCACGAGTGCATGGAGAAACCTCCCATGTATCTCTATCTTACAGAGTCTTGGCCGCGTAGCGAGGGTTCGCTGGGTCAACCCACGAGTGAGAACCTGTGGGATGGAGGATGGACAGGTGCCGACTTAAGATCTTGAGCTTCTCGAACCAAACTTTTCTGGTTGGTTGGTTCGTTTATTATCACTCATCATGTATGTTCCATCCTATGAATGAGATGAGGATAACCCTGTTAGTCTGACTCATATGATTTTCCAGGGTTTTCTTTCCCAATGACTCATATTGTGTTTGTCTGAAAATATGCTATACCTCTGAAATCTCTAAATCCATTGGAGAGTCATCATTTTCCCATATTTTCCCACTTTTTATGGCCATTTCGATACGGTATACACCATTTTGATCCATTTTGTGGCTTGGTCTAAACCACCAGCCGTAGCCCATAGGATGGCGGCCCCGTCGAAGATTTAGGACGCGAATCAGTGGATTCAGTGGCAGCTGTGGTTTGAAAAACATGCGATGATGTTCCAAAATGACTCATTTTATCTCATTTGTTTTAAAGAAAATGATAGAAAATGATCGAAAATGGGAAAATTCAGGGAGTGACTAAGCAATTTTCACATGATACAACTCGTATGACCCAGCATGATCCGAAGAATGGCGACTCCATGAAAGGTGGCGCGATGAATGTCAACTTTTGGCTTCCCCACATCGCAGCAATATGATGTCTAGCGACCAGAGAAGATAGACACATTGGGTTATTACCGGTTACCACACTTGTTTTTTGTTCATTTTTTTTACAGGAACTTACCCTTCTATTTTTTTTGGGGGGGTTGCTATAGGCCACTAGTCGACGTTCAAAATCAGCAGATTTTCGACACCTGGGTCCGCCTTCACAGCAGGAATTGTACAACTCTTGCGGCGGCAATGTCGCTGGATTTTGTCCTTTGATGTTGGAGACGACCCGACTTGTCACTTGAAGTGGCACTGATGGTGGATGGTGGATGGCCGAGGTAGAGATGGAGAAGATGATGGGGGAAAATTAGATAGATCTGCATGGTAGAGACCTTATACAGACAGATTTTTCAGGTACTTCCAATTTAGGTACCTGAAAACCATTGGATGATATCGGTAGCCCAGGATATCACAGGGTTGATGGATCACATGGCCACTGCAGGCCATGGCTGTTTCTTCCGGAACATGCGGATGGATAGGATGAACCATGGTGGATTTTCCATGATTTTCCATCAAGACAACATGAAACAAAGCGGTGGATTTACCCTTGTGTCTTTTAAGATAGCTGTGGAAAATCCCATATTCAGTGTATATTATATAGATGATTTATGATGATCTACCCATTTCTTCAACCGTGATTTTCCAGTTCGCTACGTAAAAAAATATCCATAGGTTACCATGAAAAATACTGGATTTCTCCGCGATGGGCAGCCATAGGTGAACTCCTAGACCTTCGCGCTGCCATTGCTTTGGCACGTCAGGCGAGGAACGCAGGAATTTCTCGGGGTTCGATGGTGAAAAACAAGTTTTTTAGGCTGTTGGTTCCGCAATGCTAATGGCAAGTGTTGGGGCCGTTGGAGCTTGATGATGCTGGTGGTAAAAAGTGACAAGCAGGCGGGTTTTCTTTACCCACATCATGTCATCCACTTGATTCCGTGGCTGGAGTCGCAGTGTTTCAGCTTGACATGCCAAATACACGCCAGATCCTTTCAGGAGCGCCTTTGCAGTTTTTATCTGCACAAAGATCCAAGACGCGATCTGGAAGATGTGTTCAAAGAATTTCAGGAAAGCAGCTTGGCTCTAGGTCTGAGCTGCAATTTTTCGGCGTTGGAGAGTTGATTGAGTTGACTGAGGTAAAGATGCATTTCTTCACTTGGGAAGCTTGGCAGTCGAATCAACAGTTGAGATTCGACCAGGGCTCTCAACACAACGAAAACATGGTAACATGGCCCTGCCACTGATCACATGAGCTCACATGTGATTCGCGAGTTAAGGCGTATTATATTCCAACGAGTTTTGGCTGCAAAGAAATCTCCCAGAAAAATGTCCCACTGACTGTCCTGTGGCGTTGATCATTCGCAGTTGGTAAATGATTTGAGGATTTTAACACCTTCAAATGATACGATGTGTTTGATTTTTTTAGTTTTTGTTTGCTTCTGATCCCTCATGACTAGGCAAATATGTGTTCAAATGAGACATTACATGACATTACCCTCGATTCACAATTGAGAATTGAATGAAGAAGCATGTCTGACAATCGTGGGTCGTGGTTATTTTCAAGGAGAGTTGTGGCAGCCGTCTCATATTGTATAACCATTTTTGCCGACAACAAGCAGAAAAGCTCCAATTGCGTCCACAATCCTGATCAATGGATGGCAGCTGTTGTGAAGGACCAAGTGAGTGAAATCTTTCACGTCCGCATGCGGCTTCTGGATGAAACCGTGCCGGTGCAGCCGTTGGTACAGAAAGAGGTGCGCCCAGTTTAGTGGCGGCCTGTGATTTGCCATTAATATCCATGGTCCGAAAATGGCAGAACATGGGAGAACATGGGGGAATGAACATCCATATGTATCCATATATATATATAATACTAGCAGCTAATTACTATGAATTACTCTGATGTGGAACCTCTAGGGTTCCACCCGTATCTATTTCGGAGAGTGTGTCTCCCCTTTGAACAGCACATTAGATTGATTGGAAGGCATTCCGTGCCAGTGCTACCTGAATACTCCTATACTGACTGCAACACTCCAGTTTAGATCTTCTACCAACTCTTCTCCTATAAATTCCAGGACTATAGTGCAGGGTCGTTCCAAGCAGGTGTAAACATAAAACATCATTAAACCGTTTAAACATCAAACTGTTTAAACACGTTTAAAGCTCGGGTCCATATGCTTAAACTGTTTAACCATATTCATCGGATTCTGGAGATGGCAACGCTGATATTGGAGTGGTCGGATCTTGTGAACTTTCTTTGACGCCTAAACATGTTTAAACATGTGTTTAAACATATTTAAGCATATTTCCACATTTGAAAGTTGGCGGCCGGGAAGACTCAAATGTAATAACGAGTGATTTGAGTAGCAAGAACGGGTGAGCGAGAAAGAATCACCAGGGTGATGTCACTAGCAGCAGATTTCTCAGCGCTTGATTCTGCAAGTGCACATAATCTCATGCGGTTGGGTCCTCAATCTCTTGGAATTTGTTCAACCATGTTTAAACATGTTTAAACACGTGTTTCAACATGTTCCGTCCAGCCCGGACGTTGCTCCACACTTACACTCCTCCTCCTCCTACTCATCCTCCTCCTCCTCATCATCATCATCATCATCACCATCATCACCATCATCACCATGGTCTCGTCATAATTATCATGATCATCATACTTTGAATGGGGTAATCACATCAACTCATCTCCATAAGGGCCAAAATCCACCACCCCCTATAATAAATATGTTAAATTGGGTAATCACACCCACTTATCTTCATAAGGGATCAACAAATCCACCACCCCCTCTTACAGATATGTTGAACAAGGAATAACATCAACTTGTCTTAATAAGGGATCAACAAATCCACCACCTTTGACAAATATGCTGAATCTGATAATAGCATCAACATATCTTCATAAGGGATCAAAAAAACATCCACCCCCATGTGGCAAACATGCTAAATCGCAACAACTTATCTTCATAAGGGATGAAAATGAAGATGAAGATGAAGATGATGATGATGATGATGATCATGATCATGATCATGATCATGATCATGGATCACATATACATCTACATATTGAAAGTCCACCGACATGGCATTCAAAAATACACAACCCTTCTGCCATTCCGGGGTGGAGCAACGTCAGGGTTGCACCGAACATGTTTAAACGAATTCACTAGGGTTGTTCCCTACTACCCTGGATTGGTTCAAACATGTTCGGTTTAAACATCGTCTTAGCCCAAAAAAATGTTTAAACCATTTACAGCAAGCCTAGGCCCAACCCTGCAGTCAACATCTTAAGTCCCAGGATCCGTCCCTGTGGATCCAATGAATTTTTAAGAAGCTACTGGATAGCCCCCAAATCATAGCTTCCTGAGAAGGTACTGGATTCATAGGGAATGGATATATCCATGTCATAAATAACATGTGTATATGGACATATGACATATTGTAAAATAACTAATGAGATACTATATATATACATATATATATATATATATATATATGTCCATACATATTGTGACATTTGTACCACACAATAATACATCATCATATATGATCTATGGGATCATCCCATCTTCAGGAAGTGCTGCAGCGCCCAATGAGCCCTTCGAGTCACGGAGATGTGCCCAATGCTTCGGTCACGGAGATGTGGGAATCAAACATGGCTGGACAATCCTCCAGTGGAAAAAATGGATGGTTCCCCTCTGGTTATGTCAAAATAGCTATTGAAAATGGCCATTTATAGTTATTTTTCCATTAAAAATGGTGATTTTCCATAGTTATGTTAGTTTACCAGAGGGTAGATATAAAAAGTATTGGTTATTACACTAATATTTATCAGCTGGTTCCATAGTGCTAGACAATTAATGTTGGCTGCCTAATAATAACCCCCCTAATTTTTTTGAAAAAAAAACATTTTTTTTAGGGGGGAATCAGCATTCCAATAGTAAATTGCTTGCTGCTTTGAAAAGGGTGTTGCTTTACTTTGCTTTCTCCAAACATCTGAAAACTAAACCAGGGGAAGCACAATTGGAATTCATTATTGCCATGCCTGGTGCAGGTTTATTATTGCTATTCTGGGGTTTGCAAAGGGGATACCCTTTGTGGACCTGTTTTCTTTTTTTTTTTCATAAGGCTTTTATAAGGAAATCAACTGTTTGGTAATTGGATCAGATTTCTGGAATCTAAGCTATTGTCAATGAAAAGTGCTTGCTGCTTTGAAAAGGGTGTTGCTTTACTTTGCTTTCTCCAAACATCTGAAAACTAAACCAGGGGAAGCACAATTGGAATTCATTATTGCCATGCACAGGGAAGGTTTATTATTGCTATTCTGGGGCTTGCAAGGGGGATACCCTTTGTGGACCTGTTTTCTTGTTTTTCCCCACCTGCCAGGTGAGGGTTGTTAGCTTTTATCAGAGTTGTTCTCCTCTTCCTCGGCTAGCTGTCCTCCTCCTGGTCCTCCTCTTCCTCGCCTCCTCCTCCTCCTCCTCCGCCTCCTCCTCTAGTTACTCTAGCTTCTCCTCGACCATGTCTGCATCAACTTCCACCTCCACTTCCGCCTTGCCAACTCTTCGCCAAGCTCTTTGCCAACTCTCTTCGCCAAGCTCTTTGCCAACTTCTCAGCTCAGTGTGCACCGCTGGACCTCAACCTGGGACCTTCCCAGCTCAGTGTGCACCGCTGGACCTCAACCTGGGACCTTCCCAGCTCAGTGTGCACCGCTGGACCTCAACCTGAGACCTTCCCAGCTCAGTGTGCACCGCTGGATCTACACCTGGGACCTGCCCAGCTCAGTGTGCACCGTTGGACCTCAACCTGCTGGACCTCAATCTGGGACCTGCTCAGCTCAGTGTGCACCGCTGGACCTCAACCTGCTGGACCTCAACCTGGGACCTTCCCAGCTCAGTGTGCACATAGAATGTCAGATAGAATGCCAGAAGATATGCCAGATAAAATGCCATGAGATATGCCAGATAGAATGCCAGAAGATATGCCAGTAACAAAACGTATAGATGTCATGGTGGGGATAACTCGAAGTAAAGTAATTTTTGTTTTTTTCTTTTAAGGGTTTTATAAGGAAATCAGCTGTTTGGTAATTGGATCAGATTTCTGGAATCTAAGCTTTTGTTAATGAAAAGTGCTTGCTGCTTTGAAAAGGGTGTTGCTTTACTTTGCTTTCTCCAAACATCTGAAAACTAAACCAGGGGAAGCACAATTGGAATTCATTATTGCCATGCACAGGGAAGGTTCATTATTGCTATTCTGGGGCTTGCAAAGGGGATACCCTTTGTGGACCTGTTTCCTTGTTTTTTGTTTTGTTTTTTTTAAATAAGGGTTTTATAAGGAAATAAGCTGTTTGGTAATTGGATCAGATTTCTGGAGTCTAAGCTTTTGTTAATGAAACGTGTTTGCTGCTTTGAAAAGGGTTTTGCTTACTTTGCTTTCTCCAAACATCTGAAAACTAAACCAGGGGAAGCACAATTGGAATTCATTATTGCCATGCCTGGTGCAGGTTTATTATTGCTATTCTGGGGTTTGCAAAGGGGATACCCTTTGTGGACCTGTTTTCTTTTTTTTCATAAGGGTTTTATAAGGAAATCAACTGTTTGGTAATTGGATCAGATTTCTGGAATCTAAGCTATTGTCAATGAAAAGTGTTTGCTGCTTTGAAAAGGGTGTTGCTTTACTTTGGATACTATACCATGCCCTCTGGACAAGGTCAGAACATTAGTTATTTGGCAATAAAAAAAATAAATCAGGCTAATTAACTTTTAGTATTGGAG
Organism: Cladocopium goreaui; assembly: GCA_947184155.2. NCBI lineage: Eukaryota > Dinophyceae > Suessiales > Symbiodiniaceae > Cladocopium > Cladocopium goreaui. Next base: position 285,403 of record CAMXCT020005323.1, on the reverse strand, counting down.
ATAAACCTAGAGTTGGGAAAAAAAACACTATTGCCATGTTGGGTCCACTATTGGCCATGCCCTCTGGACAAGGTCAGAACATGAGTTGTTTGGCAATAATAAAATTTAATTAAACTAATTGATTTTTAGTATTGGAGATAAAACTGGAGTTGGGAAAAAAGGTTTCTACTATTGCCAAGATATCACTATTGGCTAGTTCACATTATAGAATATAAACACATGGTCGAGTCATGCTGTTCTTTGAAATATGCTTGAAAACAGTTTATAAAAAAACTACTATGCAGAAAATACGCTTGGATATTTCACCAAAACATCATATCCCCAGTCCCCAGTTAGACTTTTATATGGTTTGTTAGCCAGTTATCCACTTGGAAGTCTTGAGATGCATATCTGAGACATCCAGTTGAGATTCCCCATTAACTTCTGGCGGTAGAGATTTGAGAACCTGTCATTCCACTGGATTATCAGCATGTGTCCCATAAGAAGTTACCATTTTGGTGGTAGAATTACCATAATTACCCCACTTTTTAGCAAACCCCATTGGCCTAAATTGTATAGAAAACTGCGGGGACGACGAGTCAGACCAGTCCATTACTGGTTTTCCGGAAACCCTCAGATCAAGCCATCAAGAAAACATGTGTTCGTTTCCATCTTTGGGGCTGTTCCAAAATGAGAGAAATTCATCATTTTCCACATGAAACATGAAAATTTTTGGGTATCATCAATCATCTTGGCCAAACCTCGCTAGGTACAGATGGAGATGCACACAATGCCTGAGGCCCACCCGATCCTAACGGGTTGGTTGGACAGGGTTGTGATAGATCCCAGGGGCGGTTGGGACCAATGTGGACCATCAGGTGCATAGTTCCCAGCCATTCCACAAGTTCACCTGGCAGGATTACATGATGTCATCTCAATCCTCGAGTTCATCCAACTCGCGTCATTTGAAGCCGCGAGCGCAGCTGGGAGGCGAGGCGGAGCGAGAAGGGACTGATGGTGAGGGTCTGTACAACAATGGAGGATGGGCCCTCAAGTTATGGTTTATGATGGACATGTTCATGGGACAAATTATGACAAACCGGTAGATTTTGGGGTATCTTATGTTCAGACAAAACCCAACAGGAACGTGATGTGTTTGATCAAAAACGATGTCAGAGACATAAACACGATGAGTGAGGTGTCGATGGCAGTTTCTCCTGGCGGCAGGTATTTGCTGCGAATCGTGCCACGATGGAATCTTGGAAAAGAGCATTGCTTTCCAAAGGTTCTGGCGCATAGCATACTTTCGGTATGCTGGACTCAGACATATTATTTGCGTCTACAGGATCCTACAGGTATGTCTTGAGCTATTTGCCAAGTCAAGTGTGGCTACAAGTCACAGGTCCGGCTGCACTTGCTATGCTAAGGACATGATTGCAATATGTGTGGAAACTTTCCACACACGCACACCGTGAACCAGTTCTTCACTCCAACGGTTCCCTAGCAGATCTGAAGGGATGTGGGTTCAATGGCAGTTTCCTTGGCTGCCTGGCTACCTATTGCTGACCCAATGACAAGTCACTCTCCAGTTCATTGATGTAGTGATTTTACCCAAGACATTTGGTAATCTGGTACTCAGGGACTGTACCAGACACCCTCCATCCCAATATATTGGTGGTTAAATGTGCATCACCCAAAAAAAACCTTGGTCATTACCAATCAGCCACTATTTATAATAGTCACGATTAAAAACGCCTGCGCTTGTGATTCCAAATCGTCACCTCTCAATCATAAAGATAACGACAAGTCAAAAAATAAATCAAAGGACCCTTACAAGTTTTAATCCCCAATCCCCACAACAAAATCAGAATCAACATTCTCCAAACACTCAAAATCTATGAAACTACTAAACATCAACCGAAAACGATCCATCAGTAGATTTGGCGGTTCAAAATCTACAAAATCCTATATCCTCCAAACTCCAAGTTTTCAGCAGTTTTTTTGCTAGCTGCTACCGTCCCAAAGTCCTCCACCAAAGGTGTGGGCCAACTTCTGCCGCCTGGGTCGGGAGATGGCGCATCCGGCCATCGCCAAGCTGACTGAGCGCCAGGTCCAGAGTCATTCGAGCTGAGGCGCCAGGATATGGCTTGATAAAGGTCATTTCTTTTGGAGATATTGATGTTAAATGATGTTAATCTGTTAATGGATAATATATATATGTATTTTGTTCATATGTATATCTATATATATATATATATGTATATACATGGGATATTATTATAGATGACCCTTTTAAACACGACATATTAGACATGGATATAAATGGGAATTGTGTAGTACACTTGTTGTTTCTGACACTGTTTTTTTGATGATGAAACAGCAAGGCATCGTAAAAAAAGAACAAATATATTATGCATGTGAATATATCATTGTCAATATCAATACGTATCAAATACAGTGAGAACATGGATGCATCCAGCGATTCCAACTAAGTCTTGTGCTAACCAGCCAGTGGCGCTCCAGGGAAGCCCACGGTAAGACAGAGACTCCCCTGAGAGTCACCACCATTGAGAATGATAACACATACACGTGAGCGGAAATTTGAAACCCAGTTGAAACCCAGTTGAGGGCTACTTGCAACACCCTTTTATCTTTCAAAAAGTAAAACAGCAAGGCAACAGCAACCCCCTGGCCATGCTTTTTCGCCGTTGCGAACTGCGGGGATGCTGGCGAAATTGCGCTGCATCCGCTGGAAAATGACTCACATCTTGCAGCCGTGCGCTTCCGGGTTTGAGATGTTTTATTGCCATCTGAATTCAATCAAACATGGAATGAGTTGGATTAGTTGGATTGGTTTTGGGATTTTTGGGACCGCAAATAGTTAGTAATGCAGATAGTTTCCTTCTAGAATCCACTGGCTTTTTTTATCCTCCAACAAACCTCAACCGCGAAAATGGTCAGGTGATACAGCCAGGCTGAAGTCAGGAATACTTGGATGTGACCTTTTTTGCGGATCTTATTTTGGTATAGGAGGCATTTGGGGGTCCAATTTCTGGTGGCCTTTTCATACTGCAATCGCAATGTTTCCGTTGCACTTTTTTTTTGGAGGCTTGTTTGTGAACCGCGGCAAGATGATCTAAGATGTAAGTATGAGCAAGAGCCGTAACTCTTGGAGATTTGTCTGTGAACGGCGGCAAAATGCATGAGCAAGATATGTGCCAAAGTTTGGATTCTGGATACACAGAAAAACCACAGATTATATAGATAGATGATTGACGCTTAGACTCAAGAAGAGCCATCGATTTGCGTCTCCCACCCCAAGTCAGCCGTTTTTTTGTGGCATGCCATCATTCCCATGGCACCGAGGTTCATGCCGGACCTGCCAAATTCGAATTCGGAGATGATGAGTTTGTGGATTGGGTCGATGGACAGGCCGTCCATCTTCTAGTCGCCAGAGTTGTGATGTTAGGAAGCGGGATGGGAAGGGCAATAGCAATATCAATACTTTTTTTGTTCATCAAACTTATACACAATAGGTGAGTGATTTTATTTACTGTACACCAGACTCATCCAGATTCAACATATCTCAACTGTGGACAGAAGGAAAGTTATCAACCAGTCGACAAGCAGAACAGATACCAGCGCACGAAACGCGATAGGTGTCAACAGTGTGTGTGTGTTTTTTGCGAGGATCTCATTTCATCCAATGTATGCGTGAAGTTCTTCCCAATCCAAGCATGTCATGGCATTGCTATGGATGTTTGCTACGGGAACTCCCGTATTTTTTATTGCCTGGCTTGAATAGTGTAGTTTGATGTACTGTAGATGGTACGCTGTGATCTTGTCAAAACACATTACTTTTCAAGCTACATAAGGATCATCTGACATTGAGAACGAGCTGCATCGCGCGTTATAGAATCATCATGCAATTTCTTTGGCAGTTTCAACTGTGTGGTTCTCCTTTCCATGCGATGATGATTTCCGGTTGACCTAAGTTATTATTGGCTATGGATAGACCCATAATTGAAACCACCCAAGAAAAAAAAATATTTACTACATATATATATAATATATATATATATCTGAATTCCGGCTGGACCTCAGCATCTCCGATGCGTTCTTTGCTATTCGCGGCATCACACAAGCATCTTCAGGCGATGCTCTACCGGCTGAAGATCGGAGAGGAGGAATGCCAGTACCAAAACAGGCAAGGACTTTTTTTGGGATCTTAGGGGTTCTCAGGGGATCCAAAATGGTGATTTAACATGATTCAACCATGAAAAATGATCCAACATGGTGATTTAACCATGAAAAATTGAGGGAGATGATCTGAGATTTCCATCAAACATGGTTATGGGGAATCGTGTGTTTTCCCTTTTTCAGGTCGCAAGTCCCATGGTAGTAGGGATGAACTATGTATTTTTGAGTCCAAAAATGAGGGCTTCCACGGTGATCTCAACCGTTAGATCTGATGGGATGTAATTTTCGTCCCTAAGGGCTGATGACACCGATCTTTGGTCAACTTTGCTGGGCAGTTAACGAGTCTGATATGTTCTAACTTTTCCAATCAATGGCGAGTATGCAATACCCGGCTAACAAACATATGTACATATAGTGAAGACAAATCACCAGTTATTAAGAAACCATAAATGATTACATTCGCCATAGATACACCTCATCGCGAATCATGAACGATCTTAATTAACCAACCATGTTCGTCACATTGCAAACACACATTCACAACCACAACTCATAACCATCTTTATGGATTATGAATGTGTTTTTAAAGAACATAATCCATATGAATTGTTCAACTTTATCATGATGTTCATCACTAATCAACCCTATGAATGTGTATGGGTTATGTTTTTTTCAGCCATAGATCATACGAATCAGCTTGGATGGCCAGGTGGCTGGACACCTGGAACCACCGCATGCACAAGGAGGTGGGGATGGCGAAGTTTCTGGGTCTGGATGATATTGCTGATACTTAGCTGATGAATATTTATATATTAAACATCATGATCACCTAAGGACTCTATATATATAGAGAGATTATATAAAGTTTGGTTGTATAAAGTTGTATACTTAAGTTAAGTTCTTTTCCATGGATCAAGACGACATGCTTATGACTGGCTATGGGTCCAGTCATTGGGGGTACCAACTCGCCCAATCAGTGGGGGATGGGCTCCGGTGGTCTAAACCAAGAGTTGAAAGGTAACATCGCTATATGGAAACCGTTGGAAACCCATGGCCCATAGAAATAGATTAAATAGATGATTTACCTCGCAAGACATTGGGATTTTCCATAGCAACCTGTTTTTCTCTTGCCGGAGGCCGGACGCATCGCGGTGCGGGAGACCTGTTCCAGGCGACCGGGTCGACCGGAGAGCGAAAGCCGGATGTTCATAAACATCCTGAGGTGTTCAAGCAGGGAAGCACCCCAAACAAAGGGATAAGATGTTCATTATGGATATTAGAACATATTATCAATAAGGTAAGAACATTAATATATCCACAGCATCCCTTGTTGTAATATCATGGAAACTGATGGATTGCCATTGCTATGAATGTGGGCAACCCAGTGCCATAAACCTATCATGACTGGGGATGGTAGAAATCCCAGCCTTGGGTATACCACATGACAACATAACACAACTGGTGACCTACCAAATCGATGCTCCGCCGGGCAGAGGTTGTTAATCCTGAGTTCACATTTGCCATTTGTCATGTTGTATTGTATGTTGCTCGGCATCACAGATGCCACTGTGAAGAATGGGAGTTGTGTACCCACATGAATCATTGGAAAAATAGGGGTTTGTAAATCCATTCTAAAGACTCAAGCCCGACAAGACCTTTAGGTTGCCAACATACAGCCCCAAAAGCGGTCAGCCTTGATAGCCTTATAGTTGCTTCCTCTCGGCATGGGTCATGCCATCTCTTGTTACCCTCTGCATGGGGCTGGATGATGTGGGGAGCTCGGGTGTCAGCGTGAAGTGACCCTTTTCCACATGGTGGTTTCCTAAATTGCGGGTACCCCAATAGTTGGATGATTTATAAGGGAAAATCCTATTCAAATGGATGATTTGGGGGTACCACTATTTCAGGAAACCTCCATATAACCCTTCAAACCACAAAATATGGATTAATATGGATGGATGACAATCCCCTATCATCACGCGTGTCAGGCCATCCTTGCCGAACTTTTTCGAACGCTTTATGTACCTCTTCTCACCACCTAACAATGAGAACGGCAACTTGCACATCTCTCAGGCCGCGGAAAGCTTTGGGGTTTGATGCTTCAAAAGCTAGGCGAAGCCACGAAGCAATGAAAGCTCCAGGTCATCAGGCCATCATATTGCAACACCATTTTTGTTGGTGAAACAAATCAGTTCCCACTCTGATATCTGATATCATCTTCATTTCTGCTTGGTCTTGAGTCACCCAGCCACCAGCTACTAGTGGATGATCCGGCTGATGCCATAGTTTGCTGGTCAATTCCCTCTATGTTGATACAGACATGTATAATATAATCATAAAATTCACATCACAATTGACATCACCCCATAGGTTGAGGGACAAGCCACTTGTTCAGTAATTCATCTATCCATATCGTTTCTTTGGTTTTGTGGGATATAAAAATAGCATTTTATAAGAATCATTGTTACTCTGGTTGGTGGTTTGGGTTTGGAACATGGCTTTTATTTTCCATTTCATATATGGGATAATGCTTCCCATTAGTAGTGGTGGTTTAACCATCTTTTCCATTTCATATATGGGATAACATATGGGATAATATATGGAATATTTTTCAAGATCCCAATATATCCCATATATGAAATGGAAAAGATGTATCCCAATTATATATTGTCCATGAAATATATGGTTATTGCACCACCAAGCAGTAGTGGTTTGTCGAACGCCAGATCGCTGGCTCTCGATGCATCTCCATGTCCGTGGGCTCGCGGGGGCGACCTACGGGGAAATCTGGGGTGATCTGGGGGGCCCGGGGCGCGTTTCAAACGTTTCATTTGGGGAACTGGAGAGGGATCATTTCCCCAAGAATTTCGAGGTTTTGAATGGGAAAATCTTGGTCAATCTTGGAGTAGATGGATTCCAATGGATCCAAGTTTACTTAGTTTCTATCTGTGACTTTAGCTTCATAATTTGCGTTTGGCGGTTTCCAAGTTACGTGTTGTTGTTTCTATTTCAAAGATCTACCTAGATGATGAACCAAATGAAATCTTGGTGGTATGTGTTTGTGATCCACTGAAACCTCCAACCAGTTCCACCATGCTGTGCAACAACTACCGCAAAAAAAAATATCCGCCAGTTCCCATGAGTCACAGCCTCAGAAGTTGGATCAAAACAAAAATCCAAAGATTATCAAATCATATCAAATGCTTTGTTTCCAAGTGAAACATCCAGGTGAAACATCCTCATCTTTGATGATTCTATCATATTGAACCACATTAAACCATATCAAAACGTATTAAAACACATTAAAACCACCCTCCCAAAAATGGTTGGTTAAACCATGTTAAGTCCCCTCCCCTTCCAAAAATCGATGCGCAGCCCAGGGCCTGCCTGGAGTTTGACTTGGAGACCATGGACACCTTTGGGAAGGTGAGGATAACTCTATGGTTTATGGTAGACATCTGGTAGATATATAATGATATATATATTATTATATATCTTATATTTTATATTATATATTATATATATATTATACATATCTTTGAATTGATGTCCACATCAAGCGTTTGGATTTCTCATTGCCATGTTTGATCACGGTCACCAAAGGTTAAGTGCAAGTGGTCTCAAGATCTCATAAACATCAATTCAAGTTAATTATTCCTTTCTTTTCCCTCAATGGCAGCATGTTGCCCTTGCACAGTACTTTGCGCAGAATCACCTCTGCTAAGCTCCAAAGCTGGTTTGGTCAGAGTTGTTGCATTCCTGTTCCAACTTGTCTCATTATTTACCAAACAGCTCGCCTTCCTATCCGGACTCGGTATCGAATCCATCCATATCCATTCCAGAATTGAAGTTTATGGGAAAATCTACAGGCAAACCCTGGGGCCGCTGATGTTTTATGGGGGGAAAAAACCAAGGTTTCATGATAGTTTTATGTATACAATGCACATGTTCCCACTAAACCCATGGTTTTCGTTATGCAATGTTTAAACCATTCCAGTGAATCCGCCGCGTCAGGTTCCATTCGATGACGAGTTAGTGGAGGGTGGACCCTTGATCTTCCATGCTGAGCTCGGGGGCCCTGATAAAACCTGGAAGCTTCCGGGACGATCCGGGATGTTATGGGAGATTTTATTCCAGGTACCACAGGGATGTTGTTCCAATTTGTTCCATCTTATTTTAATGGGATCTTTATGGGTTATCAAGTCACACCGTCATCAAATTTATGGGAAAAGTGATGATCTAACTGCAGAGGTCATACAGAAAATCATGATCACGTGCTGGGTTTGGGAGTACTTCCTCTGACCAAGCCATATCGATCAGAGTTGTGTTCAGGCCACACGTGGACAAAACCACAGGTGCGAGCTGCCCAGTGGGTCCCTGTGTCTTTCGGATTCAGGGGTGCTTTCTGTTCAACATAGGATATAGGCAAGAAAAAAAACATATGGAAGAATCATTACTTAAAGAAATGTTGGAAACTGATGGAAATTGATCAGATCATGTCAGATCTTTGAAGCTCAGCCAAGGTATTTCCTGGATGGAGGGATTCAGGGTGACCATTTGCCATGCAGTTTTTAGCTCCTATTTGAGAAGATGTATTGGTCTTGTTTGGGAAGATGCGAAATTAGTCAATATCATTTATCACTACGTATCATGAGGTATTAACATTACTGTTGCTACGATGTGTATACTATTTGGACAGTGTGCATTCTTACCATTATCATTATCAGTATCTTTATTGCTAAAATTGCAAGTGTCATGTATTATTCTATTTTTTTCAGTAGTGTTATGGTTCACTACTATTATTTTTCAGATACGATTGATGATATGCATTCATCTGTTAACATGATATAGGAGTACTGCTGTTGTTTACATTTAACATCATGTATCTGCATTATCTTTTTATGTATGTGTCCATTCAAAATTTAGTATCATTTCTATTAATTATTTCATATTGTTTCATGTTATGACCATGACTGGCAACACGTTCTATGCATCCTATTTGTATGTCCACAGTGTGGACAGGTTTGGCTTGTCGCAGGAGAATGGGTCACTTGCGCCATCCAGCTTCGCATTAGCCCAGAGGACAGGCATGTTGGAACAGTTTGATTTCCGAGGCAGTGTTTTTTGGCGTTCCCCACGAGAAACCGGGTATGATTTCGCTGGCATCTGAAGCACATCCAGCATCATCACATTCCATACTTTATCCAGCTGCTTCTTTCGGGAGCGCAGGATATGGGACTGAAGCCTGAGTGCGCCATGGCTTGGGCTTGGAATGCCAGAGTGCCAGACTGCTGTGCTCTTTAGCACCCCATTTGTTGGTCATGATTGTTCCCCATTTGGAGAGGGTTTTCCTACATTGGAAAAAAATGATTGTTCCCCATTTTTGTGGATTTCGCCATGGCTTCAACAACCCATTTCTTTGTGGATTTCGCCATGCCGCGCTGTCTCGCAGGTATGTCGTCTTCTCTGTGGAGCCTGACTGCTCGTTAGGGCCTCATCTGGGGATGGGGGAGTGGAGGAAGGAGACTGACTTTTCCATCTCAACATTATAACATTCCTATCCCTACAGGTTGGTGGATACAGTAGAAATGACATATCTTTTAATATTGGAAATATGCTCAACCTTATCTGGGATGATGACCCCAAGTGACCTATTTTTTGTGGTGGGTTGAGACCACCAACTAGCCAATTTTTAGTGGATAAATCCATGAGGATCTCAATGTGACTACAGATTTCCCCTCAGGAAGGAGCTGGGTGCTCCTGTGAAGCGACGCCTTATTCGACGCATCTCCACTGAGTGAGCTCGGCCAACAATGAACTGTGGATGAGCCGGCAGGTGAAAGGTAGGTTGTGATGGGTTGCTGTTTTTGCCATAGCGTAGGAGATGCATTTCGTGGATAGCTATGACATTACCCCAGCATCTTCGATATGTTAAGGGTCGAGCTTCGCCCAAAAGGTGGGTACACGTGATGTCTATTTTGCAGGTACCCTTCGCCGGTGCACACCATCGGCCTGACGGAGAAGTACATCGTGATGATTCAGATCCCATACCCATTGAACTGGGTTCAGATCTCAGTTTCGGAGGATTTTCTGTGGTGGTCAAGCCTGGTGAACAGCAAAACAGCTGGGGCTGATGGATGCGGATGTCTACCCCAGTGTAAGAGGGGTTGACCCCTTGCCAGAGGAATTTCTGAGACTTGGGGGGAATAATTCCATGGTTTAAGATGTTTAAGCCAAAGGACCAACAACTTCATCAAAAGGCCCAGGGGCTAAGTCTATAGAGAAAATCTCCCAGGATGGCATGCTGAACGCCGAAGCGAAGTGGCTGATGAACGGTCAACGCCTTGGCATGGGATGTCAGTACCTGACATAGGATCTCAAAAAGGGTTTCTCTAAAAATTGGGTACCCAAAAACCCAATGGATTATCATAATTTTCCATTTAAACATGACCATTTATGGTAATGCTCATTTTCAGACACACCCAAAGTTCAAACCCTCACTGGATTGGTTTAAAGAATATCGTTTTAAATGATCCATGCGGCGCTCCACAACGGGACTCTACATCTTTATGTCGGATATCATGTTCCTTATGGTTTGATCATGTTCTAACTGAGTAGCCAATTGTTAGGTAAACCAAGAGTTCAAACCAAGAACTTGTTTGAACTGCAAATCCTTCTCTGGTAAGAAATTGCTCCATCAAAAAAAGAGGTACACTGACCCTGACCACCCTTTTTTCCTGACCGGAATGTTGAGCAAACAGCTGGACAGTGTACAGCTGATTCCTGGTGCCCTCTGCAATGGATGGAACAAGAGCATACAACAGCATCTACAAATGGATCCTAACAGTGGGCTTATCATATGTTGACCAGAGACTAGTCACCCGAAGATCAACTGCTGCCTGGTGCGATTGACCAGAGATGGTTCCACACCGGGTCTAAAGCAAGGTGTCTACGAGGGCAACTTGAATGACTACAACACCTGGGAACCGGAACGTTGCTTGGATAAAGCAAGGCTTGGTAGTCGGGTGACACATATAAATGGTTAACAAATCTAACAACAGTCATGCACTTTTCGACTTCAGAAATATCGCCCCCGACAGCGCTGGTCCAGCGGTGGATGTATGCATTTTTGTGGCATAGCTGAATGTCACACCACGAAGTCTGGGGGAGACATGAGGGTTTCCATAAATGGTGGTACCCAAAAATAGATGGTTTATAATGGAAAATCCTATTAGCATGGATGATTTGGGGGTACCCCCATTTTAGGAAAGCTCCATGTGAGGAATGCAACCTCTTCCATGACCAGCCATCGGGCGGACTCTGGGGTTTCACGCCAGAAAATGAGCTGCTAGTGATGTTCATGGTTCATCCTCTCAGAAATATTAGAAATATCCAACAAATATGGGGATGCATGAGGATGGGATGGACATCACTAGAAATATATGATATCATGTGATCACGGTTCATCCCCATTGTTTGCTAACATCATCACCCCACGATTGCTTCAGAACAACACGTTTTGATCTGAGGTGGAACCACCATCCGCATCATCAACCGAGAAACCGGGGAGGAGACCGGTGTCTTCCAGACCGATCCGTACGCCATGGGATTGGGACTGGATTTCCTGGTGGTGTTTCATCTTGTCCTATACTCTCCTTGGGCGGATTTACTCAAGTTTCGGCCTACTGGTCCTCTTCAGATACTTGTTCGCGATCTTAACGGCTTGACCCAATGCACCAGGGGAGGACCTTGGAATACCTTGGAGGTCTTGGCAAGGGAGTGAAAGTGTTGATAGTGACGTCTCTGAGAATCTCAAGAGTAAATGTTTAGTAATCAAGCATGCCTGGAAAATCAATCTGCCATTTTACAGATGATTTTCATCATCTCCAGGACCTCACAACCGCCACGCAGATGTGGAGAAGCTACTATTTCCTATTGTATATATATATATAATTATATATAGAGATATGTAATAGAACGGGAAACCATGGTTTTCCACGTTCTTTTTCCATGTTTACCCTCTGTTTTGGTTCAAGAGTCAACCAACCCAGTAGACCCCTGCCCCAGCACAGTGATGTAGCTCAAAAAAATGGCAACGCGGTGGCTGTGATGATTCCTGAGCTTCCACGACTGCTGGCATTGGATACTGGGACAGCATGGTTTGGATGGGAAAGGCCAAATGGACTGGTATTTAACTATATTGAACTACATTGAAATATACTTGGTTGATCTTGGTTGAAGCTCAACAGCTACGAACCTTGTGACTATGAAATGGCCTACCTCCTTCATCGTGCTCTTCAGATGTGTTGACATGATGACAGACCAGCATCAACATAATCACTTTGAGTCTCGGAAATGAGGATTTCCACACACCATACAGCAGAAGACATTAGAATATAATGTTTAGAATCCAGCAAAATGGACTGTTCACTCTTCAAAGATCCCAAGAAATCTGCATCGTCCCTGGGTCTAAACTCTAAACGTTGCCAGACTTAGGACGAAGTCTCTTTTGCAGAGGTCAGCTGGGGCCGAGTGGCCGAGGATGATCATAGGAATGGCATGTAACGGCCATGGGCAAGTCACCATCATCCACAATGACAAGAACATATTGTATCCACTAGAAATCCATATAAAGCCAAATATACATCCAATATCAATCCATGAAAATCCATGTAACTCGATATAAATCCAAATCACAATTCCAATATGAATCCACTATAAATC